>RJWH01003417.1:133669-156933 GCA_004363575.1 Solenodon paradoxus | reverse complement strand
CACCTCCACCACCACCATCACCTCCACCACCACCATCACCTCCACCACCATCACCTCCTCCACCACCTCCACCACCTCCACCACCACAGTCACCATCACCACCATCATCACAATATCACAGCAGCCCTGACTGAGGCTGACTCAGCCTAGTGATGGGGAAAGGACTCCCATGAACTATGTCAGTTCTCCCTACTACGCCATGACGTAGACACCATGCTTATTCCTATTTCATGTAGAAGGAGACTGCAGCATAGCGAGGCCCAGCAGAGCCCAAGGTCACCACTTGATGTGAGCAGAGTCAGGCTCCTCGTTCGGGTAGATCCACCCTGAGCCCAAACACTGAACCACGCAGGCACCACTGGGGAACCCGAGAAGGGCGCTGGAGCCAGGCTCTCCTCCCAGCTGAGACGCCAGGCAGTACAGCAGCTGGCTCAGGCCAGCCCTCCAGTGCGGGCAAAGACCATCCAAGTCTTCCCAAGTCTCTAGGGAAACCTGCCTCCCTGAACCTCCCAGTGGGCACTCCAGAGTCCCTGGAGCAACGTGTGGGGATGGTCTGCCTCCTCCTTAGCACCATCGGCCCGGGTTCCCAAAGCCTGGAGCTGAGGGCCCAGTGTCAGGTCTCTAGGTCTTCACGCAGGGGAGCGCTGAAAAGAAGGGGACCCCGAAGTGGCCTAATTCATCACCACACACACTCACACACACAGACACAGTCCTCACTTGCACAACACCTACTCACACACAGACACGTACACATCACTCACACACAATCACTCACATACACAACACCCTCTCACACAGACACACTCAGTCACACTCACATACACAGCATCACTCACACACAAACACAGACACAACACCCACTCACACAGACTACAACATTTACACATGCGCACGCACAGAGCCTACATCTGGCAGCCTGCAGAAAAGTCTTTGTGAGACTGCAGGAAACCTGTCTCTGAGAATCTTCCAGCAGCGTCCCAGAGCCCTGGAACCCTCTGTCTGCTCCCTCTTCCACATGACAGCCCTGCAGATGCGTGACGACAGCCCGCCCACCCTGAGCCTCATCTGCCCCAGGCCTCTTGTCACCGGCTCCCTCAGCCATTCCTGGGGTGACAATTTCCAGATCATCAGTCTCCTCTTCACGTTCCCGTGCACGTTTGCCCACTTTCGTCTGCCAGGCGCCGCCCCAGGCCCACACCACATTGCCCAGCGCAGAGCAGAAAGGTCACCTGCCTGGAGTCTCCAGTCGGGGAAGCTGCCCGGAGTCCACGAGCCCAGCTGCAACCCCATCAGATGGCAGCACCTGGGGGGCATGTGGCCCACTGGTCCCTCCGGTCAGAGTTGCTGCGGCCGAGACAAGGCTCCTCCAGCTGAAGACAACCGCTAAAGCTGACATAACACTTTCTCTGGCCTGGCCCCCTGAGCCTACCCACATATTGTGTTCATCTTGGTCCTGACCCCAAAACCAGCAGCTGGCCCGCCCCTCGAAGGCTCCAGGAAGTGGGCCAGCAACCCTTCCATGACGGCCACCGTGAGTCACATTATTTGCTGAACGCTCACTGTTGCCAGGCACCTCAAAACAACCCAGCGAAGGAAGTATTGCAGCTCTCTTCACTTTCCAGGTGAGGAAACTGAGGCAGAGAGGTCAAGAGGTGTTCCCAAGGTCAAGAACTACTTAGCCAAAGAGCTGGGATTTGGATCTGGGAAATCCAGGATCAGGTCAGCAGTTAAAGGGGTGTCCAGCCTGGCTATGGCCAAGACGCTGCAGCCCCCGCCCTTCTCCAGCCCCAGTACCTATCCATGTGTCTGTCATTATCATTCGTGTGTTGGCTCTCAGTCTCTTGACAAGTGCCAGCAAGCGAAGCTGTGTTTGAGTCTCCATCAGTGTGTTTGAACATTTCCCAGCAGGCAACTGCTGATCATTTTAACTCACGCTGCAGTAATTAGGGCTTTGGGTCTTACCCCCGCTAACCAATCAGGGTGAAGGTGGTCCCTGAAGGGAGGGAGGGCTTCCTCGAAGAGAGAGCACCGAAGCAGAGTCCCAGGGCCCGGGGTTCGAGTCCCAGCTCCCCCCTCCCCTGACTGCATCACAGTCTCCCCAAACTTTTTTCCCTGGTGTAAAATGTGATTTGTGTATGAAACAGGACTCCTCTGTCTCGCACAAGGGCTAACAAAGGGGGAAGGAGATCTGGAAAGTAACTTCATGAAAGAAACAGCTTCAATGGTCCAGAGCCCATGCTAGGCACTGCAGAGATACTGCTAAGCCTCATAAAATTCCTTTTGGGTGGAAAGTGTTATCCCAATTGGACAGGAGGCTGGTGCCCCCATGGGCTAAGCGCCTTGTTCTCTAGGCCTTGCCCATGACCAGGAACTTGCCCCGGCCTCCCCCGCATTGGGACAGAGCTCAGGCATCTAGGCAGAGGCCAAAGTCCCTGAATCAATGCAGAGTAAAATGAGGCCCCTGCTGCCCATCGGGGCTGGTTGTCAGCAGGGAGGAGAGAGCAAACTCTGACACTGTTCAAAATGCATCCTCAGCCAGACACTCCAGCCAGAGTGCAGGAAAAGGGGATTAGCAGAGATGAGGGAGGACTGGGAGGCAGGACCAGGTCTGGCCCTGGAAAGGCTGGGATCTGGACTCTGGAGAAACTGCTTCCCTCTGCCTTCTTGGCTGAAAGAGCCCCAAAGCCCCCAGACCAAGTTCAAGGGCACCTGAATCCTTTCAAAGCCCTCCACGCCCTGACTTGTACATATCAAAGAGCCCTGGTCTCCCTCCAACAGAAGCCACCTGGCCTCAGGGAGGCCCAGGCCCCTCCAGGGCGCAAGCGCAGAAACTCCTAGAAGGCAGATCGTGCCAGTTCCTTGCTGTTCACTGTGGTATCCCCCAGAGATAGGGCTGAACACATAGTAGGTGCTTAATAAACAAAAGGAAGAGAAAGAAAACAAATGTGTTTTCTTCCCTGTGGGGGGAGACTCAGCCCCCATCTTCCTGGATTTTAGCCCTCACAGACCACGGACCTGTCACCCCACCATCCACATGTCCACAGAGTCACAGACACATCCACCCCCAGGTCGACAGTTACACACACACTAGCTCACTCACATTCACAGTGTCACAGCCCGAACAGACCCGCAGACCACCGTCACAGAGCAGGGCTCCCAGCGCTGTCCTGGTCCCCTAGCCCCGCCCGGCACTCCTGGGGACTCAAGGTCAGGGCACCAGAGGAAAGAGCCAATCCTGGGAATGTGTGGGTAGAAAAGAACTGGAGGGAGGAAGAGGCAGAAAGGAGACGAGGGGAGGAAGGGACAGACAGGAAGGGGGAGAAGGGATGCTCTCCCTGCAACCTGGGGAGTCCCTGAACCCACCCAACCAGCCTGTCCCCTCTTTACAGATGCAGGTTTTTCGTATCCAGGGCAGGGTGGGGCTGAGCACTCTGAGAAGGCAGCCAAGTGGAGTGCAGGGGGGTACAGAAATCAGGGAGCCCCACGGAGCCTTGTTATCTCAGAAAGTGCTTAGAATCTGAGGGGGGTGGCAGGGATGGGTGAGGAAGGGGCAGAGTGGGACCCAAAACAGGCTTTCCTGGGAAGACTGAGACCCAGGGGAGCCCCACTGGGGTGCAGGGTGAGGCTGGCGGAGACGACAGTGGAGGGGGTACTATGAATGGCCTGAGGGAGCAGAAGCAGACACCCCCACACTGTGGGCTCAGGCTGTGGATTGGGGTCCAGGACCACACAGGGGCTGCAGGCACGGAAGTCCCTAACTTGCTCTCAGCTGGGCTCACAAGGATCAGACTGTCTGGAGCTGGTGAGAGAAGAGGGGCTCCCCAGAAACCTCCCCCACCTCCCCACCCAAGGTCAAGGAGAGGCACACCAGGGACTGGGAGCTACACCTGGGGCCCGCTGGTGGGCCTGGAAGATACCCTCAAAGATGTGTCTGGAATGGGGACTGGAAGGCGCAGAGAACCTGGTTGGTCAAAGGAACCGGCCTGCAGCCCCTCCCCGGCAGCCTGGGCAGCTGTGAACCGCCAGGAGGAGAGTGTGAGAACACGCATGGCGCCCAGGCCCTCTGGGGACGTGAGGGGGGTCCTGAGCTCTGTGCCAGGATAGTTCAGTTCCCCCCACCCCTCTTCTTCCCTGACTACAGCCCTCAAGTTGGTCACCACTCAGTGTCACTCTGCCTTGTTACCCTCTGGCATCCTCCCCCTCTGGCTCAGCACGGCTGCAGCAGAGACAGGCAGGTCTCCAGACCCCAGGCCCTGTCCCCATCCCAGCCCAGGTCCAGGAGCCTGAACAGAAACTTTGTCTCACAGGGTGGACAAGAGTTTCAGAAATCAGCCCTGGGGCTCACTGAGGAGAGACATTTATCCAAGAGGTGACTGGAAAGTGTGGACGGGGCCTGAGGATCAAGGCCAGGGGAGGGGGAAGCAGGGGGAAGCAGGCCCAACTTCCACAGCCAGACCCTCTCCGCCCAGCCCAGCCCAGTCCAGCCCCAGGAGCTCACAGCTTCCTAGACCCTCGAAGTGCAGGTACCTGTGGGGTGAGCGCCCCAGCTGAGAGAAACAGAAGGACGGACTGGCTCCCTGCTCAGGCCAAGGGGACCACTCAGGCCCCTAGGACATTCTCACATGGTGTGTCAGACCCCGTCACCCTGTCACACCGCACAGACGCAAGCGCTTTCTCTCTCTCCCTCTCAGTCTCTCCCTCTCTACACACACACACACACACACACACACACACACACACACACACACACACCTGCCCCCAGAACACAGGCACCCAGGAACAGAATACAGCTCAGGGGTCTCCCCAGATGCCCATCTCCTCCTCAGCTTAGGCACCCCAGGTCCCTGAAGGAGGAGAAAGACACCAGCAGAGCTCCCAGTGCTTTTGCCTGGGCCCATCCAAGAGCCCCCTCCCCCGGGCATCACGTCCTCCTCCCCCAAGAGGCCTTGCCACCCACTGCCAAAGCCTCTTGCCCCTATATCCTACACACACCACCCAGCAGACAATTAAAACCCAATCATCATAAACACTCATTATATAACCAGCCCCAAACCTGCTAAGGAATCCTTTTACCCGGAGAGTCCCAGCTCCGACCCAGCCAGGCTTCACCTGCGGCCTGGGGCAACCCCTGGGGTGCTGGCCATGGAGGGGGCTGATGCCGTGGCCTGGAGGAAAGTTAACCGCTGCCTGGGATTCCCCATTCAATCCCCCTGCTGCCACGCTCCCTCCGCCAGCACTCCCGCTCCGTCCTCCGGACTCCAGCACCAGCTCGGGGCCAGCCGCCCGCAGAGGAGCAGTAGGGGATGGGGCTCGCGGGACGGACCGACCGACAGCCAGCCTGGGCCCCCCCACCGGCAGCCTGACTTGTTGAATAAATTTCTGCAGCGCTGGCTCAGCCGGCTTCAGCTTGGCACGGAGAGAACTTTCGTGGCCTTGGAGAAGGGACCGGTCAAAGTTTCCCATCCTTCCTCCCCAGGCAGCTGCCCCGAAGGCAAAGGATGTGGTAGCGAGCTCATGGGCACGCGCAGGTGGGGGGCCGGCCCCCCGAAATAAATAAACGCTTCAATAAAGAAAGAAGCCGACGCGCCAAGAAATCGGCTTCGGAGCTGGGTTCTGCCTCCCTCCCCCTCCCCCCACCCCCACCTACCTTGGCATGGACTTGGCCAGGCAGCGGGGGGTCGTCCAGGTTAGCGACGCGGGGGCGACGCGGCCCCCGAGGCCGGAAATCGAGCGGGGACCCCCGGCCCCGTCAGCCGCCCCCCGCCAGTTCAGGATCAGCTGAGCCCCTGGGGCGCGAGGGGCGGCGGGCGGTGGGCGGCGGGGCCCGGGGCCCGGGCCATGGCGGGAGGAGGCTCCGGCGGGCGGCGAGAAGCCGGCGGCGCGGACCGAGGCGCGGACGGAGCCGGAGTTGGGGCGCGCGGCGGGCGCGCGGCGCTCCGGGGCCGGAGGCGGGGGCGCTGCAGGGACCGGGCAGCGGGCAAGTGCCGGGAGACGACCCGCGCGGCGGCTGGCGCGGGCGGCGGCCGGGGCAGGGGCGCGGGGTCGGGGCCGATGCCTCGCCCGCTCGGCTGGGCTCGCGCCTCCGGCTCCAGGCTCGAGGCGCGGGGTCTGCGCGCGGCGGGGGCTGCGGAGGAGCCCGAGCGCCTGGTGGTGCGGGGACGTGCGGCGGCGGCGGCGAGACCGAGCCGCGCCGCGTGCGAGGCAAAGCCGTCCTTATACTGACACCAAATGTCTTCGGGGAAAGCTGCAGGCGCGGGACGCCGGAGGGGGGAGGCGTGGAGGCGACAGACAGACTGACGGCGGCGGCTGGTGAGCCCCCACCCCTCCCCAGAGGGCAGGAAGCCCCCAGCCTTGCGGTCACCTCCGTAAAATTCAGGGTCGTGCCTGGGGGAGGGTCCTACCCTCTCAGCATAGGGGTTGCGTCATGCACAAAAGGGAGCGATCTGCTGACTGACCACCCCAAAGTCCCAGCGGCCTGGATTACCTCTGGATTCTCGCTGACATGCTGTGAAAGGTCAGTTTGGGGGTGTTTCCCCTACCGACCCACCGAGGGGCTCCCCCTCTATGGCTACCAGCTCTTGAATGGTGGCACTGAGCTAAAATTTGACTCCGGAGGTCACGCCAATGTCCAGGCAGCCTCCCCACTACTCTTCTACACCCCGTGCCCTCCTATCCCACCTTCAAGGCTTGGCTGAAAAGTCTCCTACTCCAGAAAGCCTGCCAAGTGGATTCCCAGGTGGAACAGAGGCCCCTCTCTCCAGAGGCAAGTGCCCAGCCTCTCTGCTTCCCCTGGACAGCAACAGCCTAAGAGCCACTGTCCCCAAGAATCTGGAGGCCCTCCTTGTGCCCCTGGAGTCAAGTCCCTATCTTGCTCTCAGCCCCACTCCCCTCCTCCCACCTGCAGACTGTGAATGTGCCCAAGGTCGTAGCCCCCCTTTATTTGTTCACTGGCTTCCAAACAAATTAAAAGCATGAAGAACCTCCCAGATGCAGGTCAAACTAACTGCTCACCCACCTCCACTCAGAAGGCATTTAAGGAACTGTGTGCTAAGGCTGCCCTTTAAACCTCCCGGAGTGCCAACCTCTCTCTTCCATTTTTCGAATGAAGACACAGAGGGAGCCTGGCCTCCCTGAAGGTGTCTGCCATACCCTGGGATGTTCAGTGCAGCTCTTGGCATGTGGGGTGGGGAGACTGGGGCCTGCCCTGGGCTGCTCCATCTCGCAGATGGGCAGAACTTCAGAGGAAGCAGCCCTGAGGCTGGCTCCCAGCTCACCCCATCCCAACTGCCAGGCTTGGGGAGGGGGGACCCCTTAAAGTCTGACTCATCTGTGAAATGGGGATAAAAGCTCACACTTGGCAGAAGGAGAACAGTCTGACAAGGGCTTGGCGCTGTG
The DNA here is from genome assembly GCA_004363575.1 of Solenodon paradoxus. Taxonomy (NCBI): domain Eukaryota; kingdom Metazoa; phylum Chordata; class Mammalia; order Eulipotyphla; family Solenodontidae; genus Solenodon; species Solenodon paradoxus. The sequence goes on along the minus strand of RJWH01003417.1, from coordinate 149,538 downwards.
CCTGGCACATAGTAAGTGCTCAACAAACATTCATCCTTTATTACGCTTCCATCTGTCCAGGGAGATAGAACAAACCTTTGTCACCAGACCACAGGGCAAGGCCATGTGAGCACACACTAGGCTAGGAGGTGCCGTGTAGGTATGGATTGAGCAGGCCAGAAGACATCTGTGATGGGATGGATTTGTTTCAAAACAGAGGGGCTGCAGATCAGGAATCTTTAGGGAAGACTAGGCCTTGAAAGCTTTTATAGATGGAGGTTAGAGGAGAGTGGGTGGGTGGAGAAATGGCCTCTGGAGGGAAAAAGGGCAAAGAGGAATAAGGTGGCACAAGAAAGCACCACCCCTCTGGGCCCGGCGGCATGGAGGACTCGGGCACCAGGCCCCCACCTTCACTCACTTTCGGTTCTCCTCTGGCCACCTTTCCACTAAGTTCAAATCTGCATGGGATCTCCAGAAGCCACCAGATGGTGAATCTCAGGACTGGGTCTTTCTCACTAAGCCTCCAGAAGTGGCCACCCAGTCCCTGCTTGCATGCCTGAGGTGACTTGGCTCTTCCTACCTCTGTGGGGAAGCTCCTTTGCAATCTGGGAATCTCTAATCATTCAAAGTTCTCTTTAGTGTTTAAAGAGGAATTTTTTTTTTAAAAAAAAAGGAAAGGTGCAGACAGGAATGAAGGTGATTAGACAGGCAGGCAGGAAGAGAGAAGAGGAAGAAGCATTTTATTTATTTTATTTAGTGATTCATCTTGGTTGTTCCCCCCTCTGGGATGTATGTGGACTGCACTCAGCCAGAGGCGGCGGACTCAACCACTACTCCACCAGGGCGCACCATGTAAGGAGAAACTTGCCCACCTCCCTGATCCTAGCCCCTTCGCTGTCCCAGCAGTACTAACACCAACTGCCCAGCCTCCCTCACGCATCCACAGCAGCAGAAAGTCCTAACCCAAATGCTTTGGGCTTCACGTAAAACCCTTTCAGTTTACCCATTCACCCTCCTGCCACCCCTCAGCATAGGAGTGGTCTCTGCGGACATAGAGGGCACACAGAGACTAAAGGTCATGGAAGAAGTGGGGATGAGGGTCGACCCTCAAATCTGCTGGGGGTTGAGATCGTAACTTCAGGTCTTGGTGAAAGCAAGGCTGTGCAGTCCCTCCCCAAGGCCCTCGCTGGCTGCAGGAGCTTCATTTATTCATTATTGCTATTTATATTGCGCTGGTATTTGCAGAAGGCTATAGCGGCCGCACACACTCATTAGGCCCCACCATGCCCTGGGCTCAAGGGCCTGCCAAGAGGTGGGTGAGACAGACCCTGGTCTGGAGTCCCCAGCATACACACCTGCAGCTGGGCCAGGTTTCCTATCCCCTGCTCCAGGGACAAAACCCCGCCAGGCCCTCACTCCAGCCACTGCTGAGCAGAGCAGCCCAGATTCCCCTCCACCCCCAGGAGAACTTTCCAGCAATGGTAGTGGCTGGAAGGGTAGGGTGCCTCTGTTTATGGAGATCAGCACGCTGGGGCTAAAGGAAACGGAAGCAGAATTCCTGCCCCGGGACATGAAAAGAAGTCCCTTCCAGACCCTGAGAGCACAGAGGAAGACTACAGAACGCTCAGAATCTACACTGGTTTATTTCTCAAAACACTTACAAGGCATTTATCGGCACCAGGCCCTGGTTCTAAGTCCTCGACAAATAGCGCATTTATCATCTCTACCATCTGGCGAATCATCACTACTCATGTAGAGATGAGGCGCCATCAGCACAGATAAGTCAGGTAATTTGCTCAAAATCACACAGCTAAATGGCAGAGCCCGGCTCCAGCTTCCTACAGGTGGGAGGTCCCTGACATTCAGCCCAAAGGGGCATTTGGAGCCCACTTGGGGCATTTGGAATCTGGAGTCCTGACTCCAGAGTCTGAGCTTTTCACTAGGATGCTAGACACTAAGAGTCTAAAGCTCTAACTAACCCAGACACCTTCCCCTAAACCACCCCAGCCCCCATTAAAGCAGCTCCCCCAGAATATGAAGAAGGACCGCTGTCAGACCCAGGCAGTATCCCGAGTCCTAAAAGAGCCAGACCCAGGGTGCAACCCAGAGTGATAGGAGGGACAGGCAAAAACCCAGGGCAGAAAATGAGCTTCAACACTCCAAAGGCATTTACTGAGTACCTATTGGGTACCAGGCCTGTGTCAGTGGGAGGTTGTTACAAGACGGAAAGATCCGGAAGTGCTTACTGGGGGTGAAACAGAGAGGGGGTTTGGAGTCAGACAGAGGGAGGGGGACCAGATGCTGAGTCTCCAAAAGTGGTGGGACAGGCTGGACCCCGACACTGGCAGACACTTGGGTTGGAGAGTCCAGTCTGGAGAGGCATGGCTGGATTGGGAAAGAGGAAGAATTGGGAGTTTCACAGGGAAAACAGCAGTGTGGAGAGGAGAAACTGAAGATGGAGAAAGGGGATCACCCAGAAGGGGGCCCCTGGGGGAACCTGCAGAGAAGACAGAGGACCCTGACTAGAGCGTTCTGCAGGACTGCAATGCTTACCCCCTCCCCTCGACCCCTAAGAAAGTCAGCAGGACACACACGCCTCCTGGGCTTTCAGTGTGTAGCTCTCAAGAGGGGGATGGATTTCCCCTCCCAGCGTTGGGTGAGACCAGCCCAGAGCAGGGCAGCCCAGCCCCCACCTGGACTAAACCAGCAGAAGCAAAGGTCAGAGCCAGAGGGGCCCAGCAGGACATTGGTGTCCCCCGGGTCACAGGGCCTGGGATCCCTGCCCAGGCAGGAAAGGCAGGGTGTCCATCTTACTGCGCTAAGGAGCAGGGAGCCCACCCCACTGACAGGTACCCATCTACCCCATTAGTCTACTTAATCCTGGCTGAGAAGTGTCCTGGCTGAGAAGTGTCCTGGCTCATTTTACAGATGGGCAGAGCGGGATCCACAGAAATTAAGTAAATGGCCCAGGGTCGTACAGCTAATGAGCAGCAGAAATCAGATTCTCTGCTAGAGTAAGGGGAGTAAGTGTGTGGGGAGAGAGAGAGGACAGAGAGGAGAGAGAGAGGTCTTCTCCCACCTGCCCAAGAAGGAGGACAAAGCACAGGTTTCCAGGACGCTGGCTTCCTGCAGGTGGGAAGTCCCCGGCATTCAGCCCAAAGGGGCATTTGGAGCCCTGGATGCTTCCTGGGTGGGCCTTGGAGAATCCAGTCTGGGAATCTCGGATATCCCGTCTGTGTCTAGGAAGGTGGAGCAGCTGTGGGTTTGTTCCAGCTTGAATGCCAGAGAGGAGAGCCCCAGGGCAGAAGTGCCCGACCCAGCCCCCCAAACAGAAACACTAGAGCCTTCCCCTCATCTCACATTGACTGGTGCTTGACAGCTGACCTATCATGTCCTTCATGTGTCCTCGCCTGGCATGCCGTAGGAGCTCAGCGTTTGCTGAGTGCTTGACTTGAAGGCCAGCATTCGTGGCAGTCATTTCCAAGTCCGTTTTACTTATGAGGAAGTTGAGGTCTCAAGGGGTGATGTGACAAGCCAGCAGTCACCCAGGGGTCACCTACAGGGTGCCAGGTGTGGGATATGCTGTGACAGTGAAACCCAGCCAAGTAGGAAGCCAGCCATGTTTAGATGACTCAGGGGAAGGCAGTAGATGAGAGCTGGTGCCCTCAGAGGAAGCCCACTGTTCTGAGGAGGGTCACAGACGAGAGGGGCCATGGGAGGCTGGGAGGGAGGGTGGAGAGCGGGCTTTCCTGGCCGAACATAGGAGCAAAGACCTGGGGGTGTGAAGGAAAGAGTTTGTTGTGGGGACGCTAGGAAGTCCCATGAGTCAGGGGCATGGCTTTGAATGCCAGGCTGGGGCAGGTGCAAGAGGGGGCAGGCAAGGACAGTTTTGCTGTAGACACTCTACCTGGGTGACCGCCCTTCGTGGTTACAGGGGCACAGTCCTGGGAGGTTCTGGGAGGGAGGTCCAGGGATCCAAGGCCTGAACTAGCCTGAGGCCGTGTTGCTGGCTGGAGGAGCAGGGACCCAACTGAGGGCTGTTCGGGAGGCAGATGGACAGGACTTGGAAACTTAGGGAGCAAAGAGCCCTGGTTTCTGGTCCTCCCCGGATGGGTGGTGGGGCCTGAGGTTTTCCCAGCAAAGCCCCCTTCTCCCCCGCCCCACCCCGCGTCCCCCACCCCTGCTGGGGCTCCTCCCAGTGCCTGGACCCAGAAACTCTCCAGCCTCAGAAGGGGGTGATCTGTGGCCAGGTAAGACAGGAACATGGAGAGCGAGACAGGATTGGAGAGCTGGAAGAGGATTTAATAAAGAAAGATGGGAAGAGAGGTGGAGGGAGAAAGTAGCTCCTGTATGATGAAGCCAGAAGGGACAGCGGAGGGAAGAGAAGAAAAGGCGCCATTGGGGCAGGGGGCGGGGGCACCCTCTGCCCTCTGCTTCCTTCTCTGTCTCCAGCTTTCTCCTTTTCCCTGTTCCTCGTGCCCATCTCCTTTCCTCCTTGGCCATGGCTCCGTCTTCTCCCCTTTCTGGCTCCGGCTTTCTTCCTATCTCCCTCTGCTGTGCCACCTCCCTGTCCATCCTGTCTGTCTTCCCTAACTCCCTGTGTCCAGCTTCCTGTCTGTCACTGTTTTGCTCACCCAGTCCTTACGTTCTGGGTGTGTGAGTCTCACGCACGCACGTGTGCCCTCTCGCTCTTGCTCTCACTCTCTTTCTCTCTGCCACTCCAGCTGCTTAGAGAAGGAATAATAGAGCAGGCAACTCATCCTTTCATCCTCTGCTGGACAAAGGCTGGAGCCCCAGCAGCCAGACCTCCAGGAAGCCACCTTCAATGTCATCATCAAGGAGAGACCTTTGGGGGCTGTGCAGCGGGGGTGGGGGTGGGAGCAGGGACTAGAGGCGCTGGCCCCACCACCCTGGGACCCCTGGTGGCTCAGGAAGAGCATTTTGGGGAACAGGCTGGCTTTGCCTGGAAGCATCTCCTCAGCCCCTCGGGGGCACCTGAAACCCCACCTTCGGGGCTGCAGTCCTTTCTTTCCAGGTTTTGATCTTTGCTAAAAGGGGAGACTCCTGGGAAGGATGATGGAGTCTTGCTGCCTCTCTGGGGTTTGGAGAGTCATCCCCAGCCCAGCCCTCTGGCCATAATCTCCTGTCTCCACCTGAGAATGCCTTCGCTGCAGTCTCCTTCTCCAGGTGGCACTTTCCAAGTCTCAGCTCCATACGCCCTCCCTGTCTTGATGGCCTACCTCCTGCCCTGCCCTGGCCGGAGTGGGAGCCCAGCGGAGGAGGGCAGCACTGGGCACAGAGCAGGCACAGGAGCAGATGAATAGATGTGTGATGCCCACACAGGTGTGAGGAGGCAGCCTCGTCGCCTCTCTGAGCCCGACTGTTCCAGGCATGGTTCTAGAACCTGGGGACACAGCAGTGAGCAAAATGACATCTGTGCCCTCGAGGAGCTCATCTTGTCGTGGGCGAGTCAGAAATACACATACATGGTCAATATGTAACGCGTAGAGAATAACACCTCAGATGATCTGCCTGGAGAGAAAAGTTAAGCAGGGGTGATGGAAAGAGAGTGAGCCAGTGTGGATGAGGGTCATGTCCAGTGAGGCAATCAGGGGCATGATCTGACTCAAATCCTAAAAGATCCCCCTGGCTGCTGTGTGGAGAATATTCTGGGAAGAGCCCCTCATCTCTCTCCACCCACCTTGGGGCCAGAAGACGGAGGCTCTCTCATCAGGTTCCTTGGTCCCTGGTGCAAACGGCCTGACACCTGGGCACCTACCCAGCTGAGAGCCCAGACTCCTCTGGGCGAGCAGAGCCTGTGGCTCGAGCCGTGCCCCCAGCCCCTCCCATCCATCTTCCATGCCCCCACGCCTGCCCAGAGCACACGCGCTCACACATGCACTCACAGGCCCTCTCATAAACCTTTCCAGGAATTCCCGCAGCACAGCGGAGACACCGAGCCCGTTGGGGCTGGCCCACTCTGCTGAGATCTGGGGAGGCTTCCTGCAGAGAGCGGCTTTCAGGATGTGCCTTGAAGCTGGAAGTGGCCATCTCAGATGGAGATAGGGGACACTTCCAGTAGGGGGATCCAGCCTCCAATTCTGTTTGAATGCTGGGATAAATTATAAATACACAGTTGGGAAGCAGCATGAGCCAACCCATCGAAGCAGAAAAGCACACATGTGCTGAAGAGACCTCAGGTGGCCCTGTGACCAGCGTGTCCTCACCACCATCCACCTGCACCTCCACACTCATGAATTCGCCTGCCCCCCAAACAGCCCCAGCCAGAGGACGTCAGCAGGGTCTTCACGTTCCTCTGGAGGAGGCAGAAGCAAGGACCAGAGAGACCAAGAGATTAGCCCGAGGTCACACAGCAAACAATGGCAGGACCCAAGCACCGAGCCTGGTCCACTCTCTAGATAACCTGAGGCCTGATGTCACCCTCCTCTGAGCTTTACAAGCCTGGCGATCACCCCACACCTCAAACCTCCAAAGGAAACTGAAGGAGGGGGTCCTCCGCTGCTTCACCCAGAGCATTCATTTCCGGGGCACAGAGCTACCGGCCCCTCGAAGGAGAAACACACGAAGACACAGACGCACAGCCCTCACACTCTGTGTGTGCACACAGAGACCCACAAACACCAGACGCCCTCACAAGTACACCCAGCTATCATTTTTATTAAAGACACCCTCACCCAAGACACAAATTCACATAAACATGTTCACACTTCCTCTCAAGTACACACTGACACTCACACATTATTAATTTCACACAAACACAAACACAAGCTCAAAAATACCCTTTCCCGAATGTACTCAGGAGGGGCAAGACACATTAAAGCATTAACGAAACAGAGGGAAAAGGAAGAGGGGAAGGAAGAGGGAAAAGATGAAGTGAGAGTGAGGGAGACAGGGAGCATCAGAGAGGAGAGAGTCAGGGAGGAAGAGAGGAGAGAAGGAAAGATGGGGAGAAAGAGATAAGGTGCTAAGGAGGCAGTAAGGGGACAGAGAACCAGAGAACGAAGAAGGGAAGAGAGGGGAGAGGGAGGCTGTGATTGGAGCCTAACTTTAGCTGCAGCAGCCACGATGACTCACGCTTGGGGCGGGGGGAGCGTTGAGTCGGCTCCAGATTTCTGTTTATACACCGCGATGAGCTAAATATACAGGCTAAGGGGTTCTTCTGTTCTGGTCCAGCAGCTCCTCTGCGTTCTTCCTCCCGCACTCACCTCCCCTCCCCAGCACACACACACACACACACACACACACACACACACACACACACTCAGAGCCCCTGCCCGCCTCACCCCCTCCCAAGCCTGCAGGGCCCTGCCTATGCCTCCTGCAGCCATCAGCTCACATGCTGCCCTTGCCTACAGCTCTTCCCATCAGGGTATTGGCTGCCAGGAGCTGACCATAGTGCGTGGCCCCAAGCTCAGAAATAACATGGTCCAATCCACCCTCTCTGATATCAAGGAGGTCAGGTGCGAAGGGGTGACATTTGCCCAAGGTCACCCAGCACTCAAGTAGATGAACCACAGCAGAGCCTCCTCTGACAGCCAGGCTAAAAACTTCTGTTTCTAGCCCTGAGAATGGGTCATGGGGTCATGGGGCTGAAGAAGGGAGCGTGGAACTCTGGAGAGAGAATGAGCATAAACCAAGAAAGAAATGGACTTGGGAGGGTGGGGGACAGGCAAGGAGAATCATGGGTCTTGGGAACAAAGGAGAGATTATTCCACAAGCAAAATCATTTCCGAACCCACAGGAGCAACTCTGACACCATCTGCACCCCCGCCCCTCACCCAGTTTTCTACATCCCGACCGACCTCCTGAGTGGACATTCAGGGCCGCCCAACCAGGCTGGTCTTAAGCCTGCAGAACCAGCTTGGGTGGTGTCGCTGTCCGCGGTGCTGAACCTCCGCTCTGCCTTTCCCAGCCCAGGCATTGTCGGTTCCCACCAAAAACTCTCCCATCAGTTCAGTGGGGTTGAGGGGAGGGGCGGGGTGGGGGGGGGGTGACAGAGAAGGAAGGGGACGAAAGTGACAGAGGGCAGAGGTTGTGAAGGAGGTGGCTCCAGGCAGAGATTTTCAGGGAGAGAGAGCAATTCTCCTTTGACACCGTTTTTAAATAGCCACAGCATCCAGAACACCACCAGTGAAGATAGCTGACAAATTGCAGAGCCACGTGGAGTGGAGGGTCTGTGTGTCCAGCTCTGCAGAGCTGGGTGGCTGACACACGAACACAAATCCAGGCCAGAGGTCAGAGGCTGAACCAGCTGGAGTAACAGCCTCAGACAAGCTGAACAAAGTACTTCTAGTTTTCCGGTGTTTTTATTACCCATCTCGATGAAAAGGCTGGAAGTTTTCACACTATCACAGAACAAAACAGAGCCGCGACTTCCGTTCCCAGGGTTTGTGGCTGTTTCATGTACTCCTGACAGCTCCATCACATTTCTGACAGTTTCGAAAATGTTGTTTTCCTCTGGGAACGCAAAAGAGCACTAACCCTCCCTCTCCCAGCACATGCCAGGCTCAAGAGCCTCATTCCCTGCCACATACCTGCCCCCAGGCCCACCCCCCACCGCCCCCTCCCTCACCTGAGTGCCTTCCTTTCCCAAGGCTCCTCCTAGGCCCAGCCCCTGTCTCCCCCACTGGACACTGCAGGGAAGCAAGCATTCGTCTCCCTGGCAGCTGGCACAAAGCCTGTCGCACACACTCCTTCCCTTCTAGTTGAGTGAGCTGAGCCAAAGAAATGCTAAATGTCCTACGATTGAGGAGAGGAGTGCAAGGTGTCTCCTTCAGTAGGAGAGGTACTGATTTTGTTTCATTTTGCAGACGAGAAAACTGAGGCTGAGTGAGGCAGGGCCTAGTGCAAGCTTCTCCAGGCACACGGCTGGCATCTGAGAACTGTTGGAGGCTGCAGGAAGCCCTTCTGAGTGGTGGACAGGGGCCAGCTCTGACCCAGGCCCGGGAGCCCCCATTTGGCCAGCACAACACTCAGGAGAGAATCTTTGGGTTCTGGTACAAAGGTGGCCCCACCTCCTTCCTCCCTCACCCCACCTGCCAGTGAACTGAAGTCCTCAAATAATAAACAATTTCTAATTGAATTACCTCTTTCACTCATGTGGGTCTCTGGGGGTTTTGAGCAAGCGTCTGAAGATCATGCCAAGAGAGAGGGAGGATTCCTTTCCTGTTTCCGGGAAAGGACAAGAAAAGGTCCCCTTGTTTCCCCATCAGACTTGGACTTCAGGACCAGCGGGGTGCCAGGTGGCAGGGGAGCCGCTGGTGGAGGCAAGCAGGAGACGGGAAAGCCCCCCTGTGGCAGCGTGGCGTGGAGCATCAGAGCCATCATGATCCCTTCTCCAGAATCTTCCCTAGTCAACTTGTCAGACTTCACTTTGGCCTCACAGTACTGCCACCTGCCTTTGGCAAATGAGGAAACTGAGGCCGAATAGTGGAAGCGATTTGCCCAAAGCTACAGGGTAGGTAGGAAGCATAACCAGGACTCCAGGGGACCTTTCTGGCCTGAAGCCCCTGTGCTACCTCCGCAGGACACGGACACACACCCCCCCACAGTCTCTGCTGAGAATGCTGACACCAGCAGACTCATGAGCTTCCTGGAATTGTTTGGAAAATCATGTGCATATGTGCAGACTCATCAATTGATAATAATAATAGTAATAGTAATAAGGGTGCACTCTGGTGGCTCAGGTGTTAAGCCCATGCCTGGAGTGCAGTCCCACAGGCAGCCCAACAACTCAGGTTTGCAGCCCTTGGACGGGAACAACTAAAATGAACAACTAGATAAATTAAAGTGCTTCTTACTCTCTCTTCCAGCCTGGCTGCTGCCTTCATTGCTGCCTGCTTCCTTGCTCTTTAAAAAATAAAATTTAGGGCGTGCACTGGTGGCCTGGTGATCTAGCACACCTGGGAGCATCCCACATACATCCCAGGGTCCCCGAGTTCAAGACCAGGGCCAGGGCGAACAACCATTGTGAACAACTAAATAAATTGCTTCCTTCTCCTCTCTTTCCCTGACTGCCTGCCTGCTCACCTTCATTCCTGCCCGCACCTGTCCTTTGAAAATAAATAAATAAAACTTAAAATAATAGAAACACTTACACAGTCTTTGTTATGTGCTGGGCACAGCTCTAAGCGCTTCCACATGCTCATGCATTTACCCTTCACAACAGCCCTGGGAGGCAGGTGCTGGTATTATCACCCCTGTTTTTCAGAGGAGGAGGCTGCCACCCTGGGAGGCAGGTAACCTGGTTCAAGGTCACGTAGTCAGGAAGGAGCAGGCTCTCAGAATCCTGCAGTCTGGCTGATGGTCCTGATTATGAAGAAACAGGCCTGGAAAGGGGAAGGCAGCCCCAGAGATGTACAGGAAATGGCCCAACTCGAAATCACACCCACATCTGACCCCAGGCCCCAGGCTCTCCACTGTACTGAGTAGGCTGGGACCTCAATTTCCACCTTTGTCAACTGGGTCTACACCTGTGTCTCAGAAGAAGCGTGAAGATGAGGTGTTAACTGAGAAAGCACTTTGTAAATGGCTGGGTGCTGAGGTCCTGATAGTGACTTTCATAAAGCTTCTAGCCTGCGTTCATTTCATCCTCACAAGAGCTTCATTGTGAAGCACGGTTTGTGATGCAGAAAGTAAGGCGCTGAGAGTGTAAGTCATTACCCAAGGTCACACAGTCCATCGATGATGGAGCCAGGATCTAGGTGCCCTTCGCCACCATACTTGGCTCTCACCCCTCCCCCAGGGAGCATCAGGGAAGGGGGACCCCGAAACTAGGCTGGAAAACACAAGGAGAAGAGGAGGCAGACAAGAGGGGAGATTCTGGGTAGGACCACAGCCTAGCTCCGCAACCCCGGACTCCTAGTTGGGAAGGGGAGCTGCCGACCTAGGAGTAGGCAGGCAGGGCAGCAGAGACCCCAAGGGACACTGGGTCACCAGTTAGACAGGCCAAAGCTGCCCTCCACTGCCCACCCTGCCCCCACAGGGTCTCCTAGAAAGTCCTTCCCCAAGGAGACCTCTGAGGGAAGCAGGCCAGGGGCCGGTAACTTGGGCTGAGGGTGGAAGAACATGGAGCCCTGGGGTGATATTTAAATGATGAGAGAAGAAGAAAGGGAGGGAGGGAGAGAGGAAGAGAAGGAAGAAGCATCTTTATTTATTTTGTTTTTTTCACTCCAGCCTTGAGTCACAAACCCAGGTTTTGGCCCTTAGGTGGTTCATACACCAGCCTCTCATTCACCTGAGCCACAAAGAAGTGCCCTATACCTTTTCATTAATGAATTGACACTCATGCATTCGTTCAACAAGCATGTCAGGCACCCAGCATGTACCAGGCTCCTAGCTACAGGAGAGGACAAGGTATGCAGAAGTACTAGGGCCCTTATCTTGTGATTCAGAAAACAGACAACAAACAAAAATAGCCCAATAGGTGGCATGTCAGCAATGCTGACTGCCCTGGAGAAAATAGTCAGGAGGGCCATGGGCAGGGTGCTGGGGAATGAGCACAGTGACCGTCCCTTCACCACCGACGACAGATCGCCTGCGTGACGGTGTTCCCAGCAGGCTTTAGCCGAGGTGTGCATTCAGCCGCAGCCTGGAGATGCGTTAGCTCACCCCATGACGTCCTCACTGGACGCAAGCACCTAAGGCGTGTTTCTCAGATCACATTCCTGTCATTAAGCAGCTGTGCTGTCCCAGGCTGGGGGCCTGAGGCTTCACTTGCTCCAGCTCACCGAATCCTCACCCGACCCCAGGGTGGGTCTTACTATCATCTCTTCCTTTTGCAGGTGAGGACACTGGGGCGCTGGCAGGGTAAGTCTCTGGCTCTGGGGATCTGGTTGCGGCTGAGATCTGAACCAGGTGGTCTGGCTTCTGTGCTGGAAGCCACGGTTGGGTGGCGGTGTGGGGTGGGCAGAAGGAGCAGGGGGGCATTTAGGAAATGACCGAGGTGCAGCCTGGTGGCTCGGGTGTTAAGTCTGCAGCTCCGGTGCAGTCCACATAAAGCTCAAGGACCCCAGTTTGCAACCTGGCCTGGAGGGAACACCCGGCATCAATAAATAAACCTCTCATCTGATCTGCCTGCATACTTGCCTTCATTCCTGCAGGCTTCCTTCCTCTGAAAAACAGTATCAAAAATCACTGTCAACCTGCTTCCCCTCCCCAGTCGCCTTGACCACGGGGCAAAGCTGGGCCTCTCTGTCCCCATGGCCCAGCACCGAGGGCACAGAGCAGACCTCAGAAGGATTGACTCGGTTGGATCAGCTGGGTGGGAGGGAATGCCGGCCCCCTTGTGGACCCTCAGTGGAGTTTGTGGGTGAGGTCTCTGACTGCCTTCTTGGAGACACCTGGCCACATCCTGCTCCACATCTGGGGGCTCTCACTCAGATGCAGCCTCTCCGGGCACACCATTAAGGGCTCTGGGTCCCAGAGCAGTCCCCACCACGCACCCAGCCCCTGTCCCTGCACCCTCAGCTCCACCGGTGCATGGTGAGCAAGTTCAGACCTTACGATGCCGCCTCTTTTCATGGGCAAAGGAGGCCCCAAGGGACTGATGGTCCTGGGCCACCAGCAGGGACTTGTAGGGGCCAGTGAAAGCCCCCACAGAGCAGAGGCTGACCCCTGCCGCTCTCTGATCCACGCCCTCCCAGTCATCTCCTCTGTCATGGAAGAAGGGGGTCAACACATGCACAGGCATCAGCTCCTGTCCAGGGACATGCAAGAGCCAAGGTCCATGTTTCTTTGTCCTCTTTCTTCAAAAATCGCAAGCCCTCAAGGGACTGGGCTTTTCATAACTGAACAGACATGGGACCCTGAAGCCATCACCAGGCCCATATCATTCCCCTCCATGACATATGCCATCCTAGAGCCTCCCTGGGTGGAGGGCAGCAGAAGGCTTATTAGTGAAGAGATAATAGGCTGTGCTCTGTAACCAACAGATCTTGAAATCTCAGAGTTTCACACAACAGTAGTTTGTTACTTGCATGTGTCCCAGATGGACTGGTCAGTCTCCTGTCATCCCAAACATACTGTCCCAAGGTTACGGTGGCAAATAAAATGAGCTGCGTGCTTCCAGAAGCCAAGATGGCGCTGCCACCACCTCTCACCAGCCGGACCCCAGCTCCTGGCCCTGCCTGACCCCCAAGGAAGCCAGGGTTGCTGCAAATATCCCGTCCTGACGACAAGTTAATTCACAGTCTCTGGCCCGCCTGGGAACTAGGTCCCCATCTTGTTAAGTAATGAGCCCTCCAAGACCAGCCCCTTAGGCCCCACCCTTGCTCCTCACTGGGATGTTTTCTTATCAGCTTAGCATTAAAAACTCAAAATCAGTCATCAGACCGAGTTAAGTACAAGATCAGAAATTGGCGTACCCTAGTGGAGTAGTGGTTAGATCAATCGCTTCCGAAGGCCACAGGCCACAAACCAGCTGGGTTTGGAGCCAGGGCCCAGGGTCCAGGGGGGTCAACCATTAAAAACAACTAAATGAAAAATAAATAAAATGCTTCTTCTTCCTTTTTCTTTCTTCCTGCCTTCTGCCTGCCTACTACTGCCTCCATTCCTGCCTGCATCTTTACTTTAAAAAGACCAGAAATTATTTCATATTTCAGAAACAGGAGTGGATTAATTGTTCTAGAAAGTTGAAATGAATGTTGAATAATACAGTAATGTAATTCAATAATATAACAGTACAATTTATGTGAGCCTCCTAGCAACAGAGGTAAAAAGGGAAATACCTTCTTCCATGTATCCCTTCCTGCTTCTTTCACCAGCTTTCTTTTCTCTTCCTAAAGTTCCTTCTCTTTACTCGCTCTTCTTTTCAGACCCACTGGGGGCAGAAGATTCTCCCTTGGTTTTTAGACATCCATAGCACCTTTGCAAGGAAAGAATAGCATAAAGTCAAATGGCTACAGGATTCCCGGAGAGTAAGCTTCAGCCTGAAGCACTGAACCTTCCCAGAACTAGAAGGTTGACTCTATCCACAGATGGAGAAGAGACTAGAACTCCAGAGCAGGAGACACCGTGGTCCCACAATGGACGAGTTTAGGCCATGTCTTCACCAAGTACCCAGGAACTGCATCCCAAGGGCTGACCGTCTTCCCTGATACACCCACCCACTGAATCACCAAGACCACCTTGTAAGAGAGGCTTATAATTTTGTCCACAGTTCACAGATGGGGAAACTGAGCCCAAGGAGGGCAAATGATTTGTTCAAGGTTAACCAGTTCCCTTGCCCTACAGACCCGGGGCAGGAGACCCTGGGTGTGGGTGAGTGGCTTGGAGCTCTGAGAGGGGTGAGGGGGCTTCCAGGCAGGCCCCAGTTTGGTCAGAAAGGCTAGATGGAGACTGGTTCCCCTCTCCCCACACCCAGACTCCAGTTGCCATGACAACAGGACCTTCATTCTGGGTGTTCATTGGAAATTTGCATTTTAATGGAGATGTAATTAGAATTAAAAAGCTGAGGCTGGAAGGGACAGAACCCTCCTTATCCCCTGGGGAGCTAGAATCCTCAGTCAGAGTCCACCGGACCCCCAGAGCCAAGTCACTCTCCACTCCTCTCCACTCCCAAAGCCCTGCCCTTGACACTGCCACTCCCACCAGGACCCTAGTGTCTGTCCCCACTGCCAGATAGTGACCCTGAAACCCTGAGCAGAGAAGGGACTTATTCAAGATCTCCTGTGAGGCCCAGTCCCCAGAGATAGGGTTCCAACCCCTCTGCCTGGGGGCCTCCTCTTCTGCCTTCCGTACTGGTCAGTTCTCAGGGTACCAGTTGGCTGAAGGGGGTGGTGTTGGTTTGCTCGGGGGTGGGGGTCGGGGGGGCCTGAGGTCAGCCCTTCCTCTCCCTTGACATCTCAGTAGCCCTGGGGGACATCTTACCCCAGGGAGAACTGAGGGTCCCAAAAGGAAGAGATATACCAGGATCACATAGTAACTTAGTGGTCAAACTGGGCCTTTGGCTGGTCTGGGCTAAGTCATTAAAGAGACCCCACCTTTGTCCCCACCCAGAGTCACTCTGTGAATCCAAATCTTCTTGAAGGACTTCTAGCAGCTTCTCCCTGTGTCTTCTAAAGTTCTTAAAATCATGCCAACAATTTCATCTTTTCAAATCCTTGATAAGAAGTCACTGTGGCACACCCTGTGGGGTAGTGGTTAGGTCCGCTGCCTCTGGCTGGGTGTAGTCCACATCCATCCCAAGGACGCAGGTTCACGTCCCAGGGCCCTGGGAAAAAACAGGATAAACAACTAAATAAAATAAAGTGCTCCTTCCTCCTCTTCCTGCTTGTCATCTGCTTGTCTTCATTCCTGCCTGCACCTTTCCTAAAAAACAGTCACTCCTACCAGTGCCGGGACCCCTGATGGGGCTGCTGTCCATGGAGCCCGCTGGGCCTCTGGGGGGTAGCCTGCACTCTGCCAACCCTGGGGTCATAAACACAGGCCCTGGGCCAGTAGAGGCTCACACTTGTTGAGAGTGTGACACGGATGTGTGAGCACCAGCAGCTGAGAGCAGCACCTGGATCCCCTAGAAACCCCGCTGGCTGCACACTGGGCCCTGGGATGGGCTCCGCGCGTGTTTGCTGAATGAACAGACGACCGAGGGCCAGGCCCAGGGCTGAGCACACTCCACTGTACCCCGACCCACCATGAGGGAGAAGCAACGATCCACACTCCATCCATCCTCCCAGAGGTGAGACAGCCTCCCCAGTCCACACCAGGAAAGTGAGGAGCGCCCAGTGACAGCGTGGTCAGGAGGAGAGGAGGCTGGGCCATCAGCACAGGGACACGAGCATCACCTCGGGAAAGAAACGGAGACAGATCCCAGGGGACAGAGCCGGATGCAGGAGCAGAGACCCGAGAGGAAACGAGGAGCAGACACGGGG
>RJWH01003417.1:0-133569 GCA_004363575.1 Solenodon paradoxus | reverse complement strand
ATCACCAACTGGAAGAGGCAATTGGAAATTCCATTTGGGTTTTCAATTTGCAGGGGCTGAGAGGCTAGAAGCTTCGGGGTGGGGGTGGGATGAGGGTGATGACTGAGGAAGAGACAGAAAGAAAGGGGACTCTGAAACAGAAAGAAGAGGACAGAGACACAGAGTGTATTCAGAGATAAGGAGACACACAGAGACAGGAAGAGAGAGAAAAGCACAAGGCGAGGACAAGACCCAGATGCGCACCAACACACTACTCCAAAACGCCGACATGACATCACACATCTAGCTCAGTACTGTGCTCTGAAATGTGGCGACCTTGCAGAAGGTCCGCCTGCCTCTGAGCTCCGGGACCCCTGAGGGCTGTGATGCATGAGGCTAAGCTTGTCGGAGGCAGGGTCCTGTCGGTGGCAAGGTCCCGGCAGCGGCCGGCAGGGGCCGGCAGGGAATGGCGTCTTCACTTAGCGAGGGGAAAGAGGCTCAGAGCAGCGCAGCCCCTGGGCCAGTCCTCATGGCCTGCCTCTCCCAGCAAGAGCGTCAGCGCAGGAGCGGCTGCCCTTCCCGGGGTGCAGGACAGGAAAGGCACTTCTTAAGCGCCCCATGCGGTCACCTCCTTCTTGCCCAGAGCGGGAGTGGACATTCTGTAATATCGGTGGCCCCACAGTCGCTGGGCACTGACTCACCCTATCTCTGTCCTCAGCACTTTTTATTAACTTACTGGCTCCTCACACCCACTTATAAGGGAGCCCCACTTAACAGAGGAGGAAACTGGGGACTCCCTTAAGGGATTGCAGCGCGGTCACAAGCCCCTGCAGGCTCTCCCAACAGTGACCGCCCAGCCTTTCCCCAGGAGGTCTCATCTCCCCCACTGGGCAACCTGGTGGCTCTGCCTCAACTTCCCCACCCACTCCTCCTGGCCAGCCCAGGGCGGGTGTCTTGAAAGACCGCACGGCAAGGATGGCAGGAAGCCGAGGTTCCACGGCGCTGGCTGCAGAAGGTCAGCAGAGGCCCGAGGGGCCGCCTCAGGGAGCCGCCCTGCGAGAAAGCTGTCCTGCAGCGCCACCTAGTGGCCACTGGGCCCCGTCAGCGTCCTGCTGAGCGCCGCCGCCTACGGCCGGGACCGGGGAACAAATTCCTCCTTCCAGCGAGCGCGACTGAGTGTCCCAGACCGGCAAGACGACAGGGGTACGTAGAGCTTGGTCCTTTGCCCTCGCGAGGGACAGAGCCGCACACCCCACGACCTCCTGGACAGCTGTACTCGGTTGCCCACAGGCGTCGCAAACGCAGCCTGCACCCCTCTAGTTCGCGCTTTTAGGGAGCATTTGCTATATATGTCTAGCACTGTTCCAGGCCCTAGAGATGTAACAACGACAAAACAAAGATCGCTTCCCCTGTGAGCGTACAGTGGGACATAGGTGAGGAAATAGACGATAATTAACATAATAAAACAATCTGGCTATGTTCAAGAAGCAGGAAAAAAAGCGCCCTGTGGTCACCAGGCTCCAGGTGCCCGCCCCACCCCCCATGCCCTCAGGGCAAACTCTTGGAGTCTGACGCCAAAGAAACCTTCCTGACTTCAAGGCTTCTCTGGGCCAGCCGTCCCCTACAGACAAGCCCTCAATATGTGTCTCCAGCCTGGGACACTCCTCCGGCGGCCTCGGGACGCCCAGGGCTGCTCTGGTGGCTGGCTGCCTGGAGCTGGAGGACTACGTGCCAAAGCTCAGACCAGGCAGTCAGGCGGGCTGCCCAGCTCTGACACCAAAACCACCAGCGTGACCTGGACAAGCTGTTGCTGCCTTAGTGTGTTGGGATGAGGGGGCGGCAATAGGTTCATGAATGTAAAACACAAGTGTGGAACTGCACCTTGACTTACTTTTTTGACGTTGCTGTGGATTTAAGGGTGTCTCGCCCTCCTGAACTAGCTGATGGAGGTTAGTGAGTTTCATTCTGGAAGGAACAGCTGGTTCTGTCTCACACTCTACAGAGCCCAATATACAAAAGGCCCTCAGACTGTGTCTGCTCCATGAATCCGGTGGCGTCTTCTCATTGGCCTCTGGTTTGTTGAGTGTCTTCTGCAGGCCAGGCACTGAGCTGGGAGCTGCAGGTGGGGCAGTACCACAGACAGCCTCCCACCCCCAGCCCCTGCAAGAAGGGAGCCTGATGTCTAGGCCAGCAGTTCCCCGACCTGGGGGTCTAAGAACCCCTTTACACTCTTAAAAAACATTCAAGATTCCAAAGAGTGTTTGTATGTGTAAATATCTGCTACCATATTTACTGTATCAGAACTAAGACATTTTCAAAAGTTATTCACTTAAAATAACAATAACATACATTTCATGTTAACATAAATAACATACATAATAGGTGTATTTTTCAAAACAAAACAGGGGAAACACTGATGTTGTTTTGCGTATTTTGTAAACATCTTGCTTCCCGGAAGAAAGTCGGACTGTCTACCGCACTTGAGCTGTGAGATACGTTGCTTTGGTTAAAATCTATGAAAACAATAAAAACAGCCCTAACTGCCTCTTTGTAAAAAGTGAGCTACAGGGTGCGCCCCGGTGGCCGGCGGTCTAGCTCACGCCGGGAACAGTCACACACACACACCAAGGTCTCCGGTCCGGACCCCGGGGATGGGGAGAGCAACCAATATGAACGGCTAAAGGAAAATAAAGAGCTTCTTCCGTTTTTATTTTTATTTATTTTTTTGAGACCACTACCTCCACGCCCCGCCCGCGGCCTCGTCCGCTACGGAGCGACCAGACCCCGGAGGCTCCACCAAGCAGTCCCGGCTACTGGAAAACGGCTTCCGGGAGAAGGCGTGGCCTGCAACGCACCGGGCTGGATAAGCGGGGATTGGACGACAAATGCATCCTTCTGCGAGAAGGCCCCGCCTCCAGCTCCCGCCCCCCTTCCCTCCGTGCAGTGAAACAGCAACCCTCACGCATGCGTCCTAAGAAAGGTTGGCACTTCCGCCCGCCCACTCCGGAACCTTAGTTCCTGCTCGGGTTTCCGCCGGGACCGCGAGAGCTGCCAAGACGCAAGCGGTGTGAGGCGTGTGGGCGGGCCCAAGCGCGGTCATGTCGGCGGCCCTGCTGCGGCGGGGCCTGGAGCTACTGGGGGCTCCCAAGGGTGAGGGCCTGCCGAGGACGTCCAGCACGGGCGGGAGGGCGGCAGGGACTGCGGGAAGGCGGCCCGAGGGTGCGGACCGATCCGGCCGGCGTAGCCGGGTGGGGTGGGAAGCCCTCGCGCCCTCTGACCCGAGTCCGTTCCGCTCTCCCTTCCCCCACAGGCCCCAGGGACGCATCAGGCCAGTCCGCGCCGAGCGGGGCACGGGCGAAGCGGGCGCGGAAGGCGCATGCCACCCGGACCCAAAAACTGCGGAACTCGGCCAAGGGAAAGGTGCCCAAGTCGGCGCTGGGTGAGCTCGGGAAGCAGCTGCGGGTGCTTGATCGGGTTCGGGGGCGGCGCCCTGGAGTCGGACTTGAAACGTTCGCCCTGCATTTCTAGAATGTCCGCTGTGCGCCAGGTGCCGAGCGCGGTTTTGAAATAGGTTGGTGAACGGAACATGGGTCCAGCGCTCATGGTCCACAGCCTAGTGGGGAGAGAGGCATCAGACTCAATCAGCGTCTGGTGCTAAGTGTGATGAGGCCTGTGGAGTAAGACTACGGTGCTCAGAGAAGGACTTAGAATTAGGGTTACCACAGGCCCCAGGTTAGCAACACTGAGCCCCACACCACCCCGTCCTGTGACAGGCTGAACCCACTCCTCACCCCAACCCTGCGCACCCTAGTGAGATGCCAGATGGTTCCGGTTTCAACTCTAAAGTGAATGCTAGGTCTGCTTAAAATAAAAGGCCAAGTCAGGAAGTGATGTTTAAGCCCAGAGCCAGGAGCAGAGGGTGCTAGAGAGGATGGCACACGCAGTCAGAAAGGAGCCTGGTAAAGATGGTATAAAGTGCATGGGGGCGGGCAGAAATTGAGCATTTAACTGGTAATCCTATGCCCAGTGCTGTTCTGAGCCCTGGACAAATGTTCACTCATTTCATTTCTTACAGCAGCCCTGTCAGGTCAGTGATAGTATCGCCCCCATTTTACAGATGCAGAAACAGGTGTTTGCCCAGCTGGGACAGGTATAAACTGGCAGTGGTCACTAGGCCACAAGCAGTGGAGCGCTGTTTCTAAAGAGTATCTTGAGGGATGCGGTGCTGCCCCAGGAGACAGGGAGATCAGGCAGATCAGATCGTGGGGTATTTTGACGTGCAGCAGGGTTGGGTGAGCTCCTAGTGTATCTTTGAATCCCCCAGGGCCTGATGTATAAAAGGTATGCAAGTACTTGTTAAAATAATTGCGGGTGCACCCTTGTGGCTCAGGGAATACAGGTGCTGACCGTGTAAAGGCAAGAGCCAGGGTTGGCGGGGGTGGAGGGAGAAGCGGGGTGTTTCAGGGAGGAAACGCAGCCTGCGCACACGTGTGGGGCAGCAAAGTGAGACGCAGCTGAGCAACAGTGATAAAGCGGAACACAGAAACGCAGGGTACCAGTGACCACCCATCCATCCCCTCTGTTTCAGGCACATAACCGTGAGTGAGGGGACTCATGAGCCACAGTGCCCAATGTAAAGAACGCCTCTGTGGTGGCCACCTCGGTCTGAGCTAATCATCTCTTGCCTGCATTTTTATTTTAAAGGAAAATTGCAGGCAATACTGGTGTGTAGGTGGGGTGAAAGAGAGAAGCATTCATTTAGTTACTTTTTCATCTGAGTGGTTTCCCACTTAGGAACATGGCTTATGTCAGCCAGAGTCTGTGGACTTACCTACTAAGCTACCAGGCCATGCCTTGCCTGAATTAGTACAGACCCTTCTAACAGGCCCCCTGCCTGGGTAATCTTGTGCTCACCACAGCAGCTGAAGTGATCTTGTAAAATCTTAAGCAGAACCGGTCTTCCTCTTCCTGCGCCCTCCAGAGGCTCCCGCCCGGCCTGGGAAAGGCATAGCCCTGATCCAGCCTCACGAGGCCGGCCCCTCTCCATCTCCAGCTCCTTCTCTGCCCTTCCTGGTCAAGCACCTTAACCACCTTCTGCTTCAGAGTCTTCGCACTGGCTGGTCCATCTACCCAGAATGCACTTCCAGTTCTCCATGCTTTCTCCCTCGAGTCTTTGCTCACATGTCATTTCAGGGGTCTCACACTTACTGTGTAGAATCGCAGCCCTCCACCCTGGCACCTCTCATCTCTGGTTACTGTTCTTTTTCCACGGAATACAGCACCCTCTAAAATACCGTTTACCTTGTTTACCATCTCTCGTCCCACTGTAATGTTAACTCCATGAGGGCAGGAGTTTTGCAGTTCTGTCTGCTGCTCTGCTTCTGTGCTGACACACAGCAAGCTCTCCGTGCATTTTTGTTGAATAAATGAATTGAGCAACTAGGCGCCAAGGGAGCTGTCAGCAGGTCTTCATGGGTTTGAGAGGAAAGAGCCCAGGCTTTGACAGTAATCTGGGGAGGGACAGAGGGCCTTTGGTAGGGCCGTGGGGAACTGTGGGGTGCGAGAGGTCAGGCAATGAGATGCCAGGAGAGACCCAGAAGGCTTCCAGGGCATGAATCTGAAATGCTCCCACCCTGCCTGCCACCCCAGCTGAGTTCCAGAAGCGCGAGCGTCGTCGAGGCTACCTCCAAGCCAACCTGAAGTTTATGACCCGAGCTAGGAGCGCTGTGGCAGAAGCTGTCACCGAGCAGGTGTGTGGGGCGGGCATAGGGAGGGGACCTGCGGGTGAGAGGAGGGGCTGTTCCTGGGATCCCTGGGGATCCTGGCATGGTGATTGGGACACCCTCCAGGACTGCTGAGAACTGGACCACAGTTCTGTGCTATGAGGGGCCTCCTGGAGGGTCCAGAGCAAAGATGCGGGGAGCAGCGGGGAGACCAGGCCTGACCTTGCTCTCCTTCTGAGCCGTTTGCGCCTCTGTAAGTGGAAGTGATAGGCCCTGCCTCCCTGCGCAGGGCTGGGCCCGGGGTGCCCTCGGTCAGCTGTCTGGGTGTACAGCTCGCAGGGGTCCTGACTCCCACAGCCTCCCCAGATTGTGCTCCAGAATCAGGGTCGCAAGGCCTGCGACCGTCCTGTGGCCAAGACGAAGAAGAAGAAGGCGGCTGAGGGCACTGTGTTCACCGAGGAAGACTTCCAGAGGTTTCAGCAGGAATACTTTGGCCGCTAGACCCTCCCAGCGTGGTGAGGCTGGCGCCCCCACACACCCCTCTCAGCCCACTGCCGCTTGGCTCAAGGAAGCTCCGAGCTGGATCAGCGCAGGGCTGGAATGGAGCTGGTGAGCTGGAAACCCAGGGGAGGACTCTACTTGCACTCAGACTGGAGCTGAAGTCTGCAGGCGGCAGAAGCTGTCCACCTGCTAAAAGAGAGCGTTTGTTTCCTTCTGCCCCAGTTGGACCTCTGAGCTCTTTGCTGTGGGAAGGTGTTACGGGGCCCTCAGGCCACACCTGCAGTGGAAGGGCCCGGGGCACTTCTGGTTCTAATAAATACGGACCCAAGAGCGGTGTGCGTGCTTGTGTCTCCCGTCTCCTCGGGACTGACCTCACTCCCTCCCAGTCCCGGTGTGATGCCCTGAGAACAGGGCGTCTGCACACGCCCAGGGGAGACTTCCTTCCCCCACGGGTGGCAGCAGTAGCCTTTGTGACAAAAATAGCTCTTGCAAGCTGCTGGGGTCTCTGTTCCAAAGAAGCCGACACCGGGGTCTGGGCGAAGGAGTGGCTGCCCGAGCAGGTCGCCCAGGCCTGTGCTGCAGGAGTTGGAGGCTGCTTTTACTGTCACACGCGGGGTTGACGTCAGGAGAGTTTCCCTCAAGTCTGTGCCCAGCTGAAAGCTGGTGCTGGGGTCTGGGCTGCCACCAGGGAGGGCAGGTGGACCCCTGCCAGCAGGCACAGTGCGGGACAGAGGACCTAGGTATGAGTATGGGCGGTGCAGACCAGGCCAGTCGTGCATGGAGGGGATGACAAGTCCTGGGAGCCCGGGGGTCCCTCTGCGCAGAGGCTGGGGCCTCACAGAGGAGGGGCCTGGACAACGGCAGCTCCATCTTCTGAGTCTGCCCACCTCCCTCCCAATCTGGTGTGGGAGAGGACTTCAGGCGGCCCTGTGGCCCAGTTCTGTGGAGTGACAATCCAGGAACTGCAGTGCGGTCTCAGGTGCAGGGGGCAGGTGGCACAGCACCCCACTGCCAACAGCCTGTTTCTGGTTCTTAACCAGTTGTCCACCCTGCGGAGGCCAGAACTGTCTGGGCAGAGTTGGGAGTTCCCATGGCAAGTGGCCCCTCCGAGCAGACCGCCCATCCAGGAGGAGCAGAGCGTGCTGTGACCCCAAACCAGTGTGACCCACCTGTGGCGGCCAGGTTCCAAGCGAGGGAAAGAAGGGTGCCCTCCTCAGTCTCCGCGCTCCTCCTGCTGAGCTGCAGTTCCCCAGCAGGGACAGAGGACCCCTTATCCATGGAGGCTCTTCCTGTCCCTGCCCTGGGGTAGTGATGGGCCACTTCTGTGTCTCCAGACGTCTCGTCATTTATGCCAAGAGGGTGTGCGTCGTGCCCCTTCTGGGACCAACGTTCCTGTTCCCGCCTGAGGTCCTGGTTCAGAAGGGCAGGGGAACCCCAGGGATGTTTACAATCATCCCCAATTCCCTGGACAGTTTGAGAGTGGTGTTAGGAGGCAAGGGGAGCCCCGGAGAGGCTGGAGCTGGCACTGGAGGGGGTGCTGGGAAGGCCAGGGGCAGTCCCACGGCACTAATCCACATTGTGAGGGAGCCTTCCCCATGAGGCTGGCCGGGTGTTAGCCCCGGAGCCGTTGTGACTCCAGTGGTTTGGGGCAGCTGAGCACAGCCTGAGGATCCCACAGGAGGGCCCCGGCCACGCTTCCCAGGCCCTTGGGCTCTGCAACTGGAGGGGTGGCCAAGGGATTGGCAGGAGCCAGCGGTGTGGGTGAGGGCCTTGGTGGGTCCCCATCAGGTGACGGGGTGTCCTCGGGGACCTCCAGGCAGCCTGCCAATGACCTTCCTTCCTCCACCGAGGTCTCCCCCTGCTTCTCACAACACCCGCCCGAGGCATGGGTCCCCCTGCCACCTCACATCTAATAGCTCTTTTTACTGCTGGTGCCCCCGGCCAGAATGAGGACAGCATTGTTCCCCTAGCTAAGCTGCACCTGCTTTCTTATAAAAGGAAACGACACTGAGGGCGCCTGCCTGCGAGGATCCCGGGCTCCCCCACAGGTCCTTTCTGGCTCCCATGACCGCCTCTCCCCCAACCCTGTGATCCCCACTCTCTCAACCCCGCCACCTCCGGTCACAGGCTCTCGGACTGGCAGACGAGGCAGCTTGTCTAGAGGACACTTGGCCTGCTGGGTAGGGTGACGCAGTTCCTGGGCTTGGAGAGCAGGGGTCTTCTTGGCTCACACTGTACCCGCAGCTCCCAGAAGCGTCTTACACACAGTGTGTGCTCGTGAATAGTTGAAATGTGTGAAATGTGAAGGCTATTTCCTGATCTCCAAGACCTGCAGCCGCCACCAGAGATAAAACAGGTGCAAAAAGTCAAGAGCTGTGCGGCCCAGCCTCTAGGGGCCAGTGCCGGCAGTGGAGGGCGGGCACTGAGCTCGAGCCTCGCGTCCCACCCCGACGCCCCCCACCCCGCCCTGCTGGTCTAGGCTGCAGGGACGCTGGACCTCAGCCTCTTCCTCGCCCTAACAGCCTGGGCTGCGCTAGGCTCTCAAGCACTGACATTCTTGTGCGGAGCATGACCTGTCTGTCCAGGGCAGTCCTTGCCTGTACCAGCTGCCCCCATGCCAGGGCCACGCCCAGGTTTGCCCACAATGAGAAGATAGAATTCTGACATGTGCCTCACTGCTCCTAATGAAGATTATGAGCTAATAACCAGAAAGCACTCAGAGCGTTTCAGAGCTTTCAGGAAACACGTGCTGCAGGATTATTCTGTCGGGACGGTTGCAGAAAAGACGAGAATGAAGACGATGGCAAGATCTCTGGCATCACATATCATTTACTGACATTGTGCTTGGGAGGGGTATAAAAAAGTAAGCACGCATACACATAAGTTCAACTCAAGTAAGGGTTGCGAAAAAAATGAAAATGGTAAAACCGAGGGACTGAGACGTTCGCAGAATCACCTCGGAATGTCTCTGGGGTGACAGCAGAGAACTGCATGAAGAGAGGGGCGGCAGTGTAAAGCCCTGAGACCAGGATGAGCTGGCAGAGAGGTTCGGGAAGACAGCAGGGCCTGCAGCATGCGGAGGTGGGAGGGTGACAGAGGCGGTGAGCCAGCCAGCCAGCCTCTGGGCTCCCTCGGGGCCTTTACTGCTGCTCCCTGCCTGCCATGCGCATCTGGTCTAAGGCAGCATTGGCTCCATGAGCCCCAGGCTTTGGCAGCCTCCCCATTGTGCAGGGGGGAGCAGCCTCTGTGGTCATGTGTGTCCTCTATTAAGGTAAAAAAAAAAAACCATCTAGTCACAAAATTAAGTATGGCAAAGAGCAAGGATTAAACGTGGCAGCTATGCTCACACCTGGGTGGTGGCCTTAATCTATCCCCCTTTTCTCCAGCCCCCATTCTCCAACTGAAGTCACCAATCCTGACCCATGGGAGTACTGTCATCTTAAATCAGTTCACGTCCACATTTGGGCTGAGAGGTGACACCACCCAAGCACCCGCACTCAGTTTCCCTGGCCCCCAGCGTTAAGACAGGGCCCAGGACCCGCCCAGGGACGGCCACCTCTGCACCCTGCCCGTAGGAACGCTGGGCCTGCACTGGTTTATGTACCAGCACAAATTCCTCAGCCTCCCAGAGCCTCAACTTCCTCACCTGTGAAAGGTGGAGATCTTTTCACACAGCATTTAAGACTTAGTTCTCATGTTGCCACATACAGCTGAGTTCTTGCTACTTCTTTCATGGCTTTATTGCTCTAGTATTACAGGATATTGAAATCAGACCTCATCTGTATTTCACACCGCACCCACCGCCTGCTTCCTCCTTCCTCCCACTCATGCTCTTCTCAAGTAGGAAACCCTCAAGCGTTAGTTAAGCTGGAGGTGCCCAAGGTGAGCTGAGTTAGCACCTGAATGGTGGTTCCACTTAGTAAGATGTGGAGGGAGCTCCATGACCTTGTGGGACTTACATCATCTCAGCAGGAAAGACTAAAAGATGGATGGGCCCAAGGCCCCCGTGTGATGCCCGCTCCCTCTGGCACCTCAGTGTCCATGGTGGATGAGGGAACCTGTCACCCTTGGCCCAAAACTTTGGCAAAGATAACAGAATTCTGTAATAACCTGTTTTTATGGCTTGTTCCAACAAAATCCAGTTCTCCTCTGAATGGGTTTTAGACCAGGAAGGGGACTAAGGCCTCATCAGGGTCGTGACAGAGGCGGGGTGGGGGGCGGTGGACAGTTCCCATCACCCAGCAACCTGAGGCTGTAACTCCCCACCCACCCTTAAGGGTTGGGGATTCACTTCTCCCCTCAGGGAGGACCGCCCCCCCAACCCAGTACCACCCAGAGCCCCAACATGGGCCCCCACTCTGGTCACTTGCCCAGTCAAGAAAAAAGACAGTCGACTGCAGGGATGCTTTCACTACAAAATAATTTATTAGCAAGGTTCAGCACAAGCCTATGTACAAACACACACACTCCCGACTAACTAGGGGACCCTTCTCTTCCCCCTCGCTTTGCGCACCTCTTCTATCAGATCTTTCAGATACTGAATCTCCTTGGCCAAGGCATCTGCCCTCTCCTTCAGAGTCTCATTCTTCTTTTCTAGCTCTTTACACTCGCCAGTGAGGGCCTCCTGTTCTGCCCTCTTTTTCTGGCGGTACCTTGTAGCTGCAGTCTTGTTCTGCTCCATTTTTTTCAGCTTCTTATCCAGTTTCTCACCCTTTACCTTTGCTGCTACTTTCTTCTCTCCAGGAGGGTCATAGGGTTTGGGGCGGGCAGATCCAGAAAGGGCACCTGGAGACAGTAGGCTGTTTGGAGAACCCCTGGAGGGAGGGGGGCTATGCTGGGGAGAACCCAGATCGGACTCTGGGCTCATACAGATGCCACTATCATTATCTGAGGGGGTCTCCTCCTCCTTTATGCACAGAAAGATATCAGTCACATAAGCAGAAGAGTCTGGTTTCTTATCTCCTTCAGAGATATCCACTTCACTGCCCAGCTCTAAAATAAAGGAATGATCTGGAGTGGAAGAGAGGGCCCCTGAGAAAAGGGGAAGAGATTGCAAAAAGGTGAAGGGGGCAACCTGGTCTGTTTTTGGTGAACTTTCTGGGAGATGGCCAATTGGGTTCACTGACTGGGGGGGCTCCTTATTATTTTCCTGGACGAGGGGGTCAAAGAAATCACACGTGTCGTCCAACGTGGCCAAAAGCTCCTCTGGCATGGTTTCCAGGTCATCTAGACTCAGCAGAGTATCGAAGTCAAACTCCTTCAGATCCATTTTCTCCACCATCCAATCCGTACCGGAGAAAGCATCCTCTAGCAAAGAGGGGTCGAACCGGGTCAGTCACATACACGAAGGCTGCAATACAGACCCCACCCGCAAAAGACCCCGACTCACCCTTGCCGATGTCCGCGGCGCTGACCAACCCGTCCACAGCCTGCCACCCGGAGGAGCCCGCCTTCGCCTTGTCGCCGGAGAACCAATAAGGTGTGAAGTGCTCGGCCACCTCCAGGTAGTCATCTAAGAGACCCAGACTGTCCTCAACCCCCGAAGCCGACTGGCCGAAGGGGGACATCGAGTCCCCCGCCAACACCTCGTTGCTCAGGAAGCTCATCTCGGTCATCTTGCGGGGCTTTGTCGAAATCGAGGGCTGTACTTAATTCGGTGTCTTTGTCGGTTACAGCAAGGCTGCTGCTGGATGCCGTGAAAAGCCTGGAAAGCAATCAGAAACCGAGGCCCATGACACATTAGCGGGTGTGAGCGCTTCATCTTTCCAGCCGCGAGGCAGGACGGCCAAGTCGGGACGCCACTTGGCCTTCCCGAGTCGGGCACACGTGGCCCGGAGGCCATCGCGTCCGGCCGGTGGGTGCCCGGGCCGAGCCTCACAAGATGGACGCCGCGGGCGCGGCCGCGCTGCCCGGCGCCGGGAGGAAGCGACCCCGCCCGCGCGCCGCCATCTTGGCCGCCACGTTATGCGGGCGCCGGGCGGAAGCTCGCGTCCCCCGCCCTAGGAGGGCCCGCGTCCCGGAGATGCCCACGGAGGGGCTCGCGTCCTGGCCGCTCGTAAAACTGCTTCCCCCTGCGCGACACCGCCCGCGCCCGGGGGCGCCCAGACACGCCGAGCCCGGCCGGGCCGGGCCGCCCCGCCCCGCGCCGGCACTTACGCCATGGCTTAAGCCGCTGGGGGTGCCGCTGCAGAGCCTGGTGCTGCTGCCGCCGCTGCAAAGGCCGATGCTGCCGCAGGCACTGCTGCCTCTAATATGCCATGGCGGCTGCGGACCGGGCGGGAGCGGAGTTGGAAAGGCGGACGCTCGGGGGACGATCTACATGTGCAGGCGACAAGAGGAGAAATGGCCGCAGCACGACGTCCGCTGGGCTTTTATAGACTTTGGGGCCTGTGGGCCGCATCACAAGTTACATCCTTCCGCCGCCGTGACGTGAGCGTGCCTCCCACACCCTCGTCGTCGTCCATCTGACGCCCCTCCGTTTCCCACTCATGACTCTCACGTCTAGGTGCAGCTGTGAAACGAAAAAGTGTTCTTTCCAAGACTTCATGCAAGGACGTGGGCGCACTACTTTGCAAGATCAAAGTGTCACGCGTCTCGCGGCGCCGGGGAGCGCGGAGGGATCCGCAGACGCGCCTCGCTTCCGGTGGGAGCGCGGGGGCGGGGCAGACGCCGTTCAGCCCAAGGAAGGTTTTATTGTGAAGTTGGCGGCCACCTGCTTATCGCGCGAGAGGTTGAGGGAGCGCGCGTCTGTTTCATTGGCCGAGCACCGTGAGTCATCTCTATCTCGAACTCCCACTGGGCCACCCTGAGGCGGGTGGGCTGCTTGTCGCGGGACCGCGGAGTCGGTTTGTGCGGTTCCTGCCAACTCTCCTTCGTGGCTGTAGCCCAGTGCGTCCAGCACTGTGGCCTGAGGCCACGGCCTAAGCTGACCCTTCCGGACCGCCGACCAGCTTCCTTCCAAAGATGAAACTCGGCAAAAGGATCATTTCATGTGCCCACCATCCTCCATCCCCTCCACAGTCAGGCCCTGCGAGAGACAAACCTTGTTTTTGCCTCCATCCGTTTGTTTCAGTGGGCCACTCAGATGGTAGCCCTGAACGCTGACCTGGGTGACCACCGATCATTTCGTGGACTTGATTCAGTCCAGCCCAACCATTTCATTACTGCGGTAAACAGCACTACCAGATGTCTTGATGGGAGTCACAGCGTTCCCCGGTGGAGGCAGTCTGCATAGGGGCTTGAGGGTAGACCTCAGGGCCAAGCGCACAAGAACCCTGGCTCTTCCTTTGCAAATTAAGGCTAATGAGTCTGGTCCTCAGAATTGTTAGAGCCCCTGTGCACAGCGCCTGGTACCTGGTAAGTGCTCAGTAAGTGGTTGCTATTATTACTATTATTGGAACTCAGGTCTGATCCTAATCCCCCTGGAAGCATCCCCATTAAATCATCCTTCCTCAACTATAAATAACTGCCAGTCATATTGGAGGCTGGGTTGTCCCCGCCGCCCCCCGAGTGGGGGGAGCTATATGGAAGTTGTCTAGCCTTTCTGTACAAAGGCCTGCAAACCCAAACCACTACCTGCGTCTTCCACAGCGTAGCTAAGGATCGATGGGGCATGTCCCGCTTTCGATGTCCTGTGCCTCTTGGTGGGTGACCATGCAGATGATTGAGAATTAAAGTAACACTCGGTGTTGACACTGAGGAGGTCTTGGAAGAATGACTCCAGTAACAGCTTGTCCCAGCCATTGTTTTTTTGTTTGTTTGTTTTAATTAGAAAGGAAGCAGGCAGGAATGAAGGCAAAGTAGGCAGACGGGCAGGAAGCATTTATTTCAGTTGTTCATTCTGGTTGTTTCCCGCTCCCGGCCCTGGGTCTCAAACCCAGGTTCTTGGGCTTTACATGGCCTACACCCCAGTGGCTAGCTCAGTGCCTGTGCCACTCGGGCACACCCATCCCGTCCACTTCAGAAGTCCTCCTAGCGAGCTGAAAATGGAGCCCCAGTGCCAGTCCTGTAGGAAATGCTTCTTAACCAGTTTCAAACAACACACAAAGGTCAAAGTTGGAGATTTTTATTTTCTTCTCTGCTGTGGAAGGGAATCACGTTCCACAGCTATAGTTCCTCAGGGAGAAAAAGGACGGTGTCCCTGCGCCCCAGCGCTAGGTGCTTCTGAACGGACCTAGCCGACAGCACAGGACTGCTGATGGACTCCTTATCTACCAGCTGTACACAGCAACCACAATGAAGGGCAGGCAAGTGACTGGAAGGCAAGTCGTGAACTAGGCTTCAGGGACCCAGACTTTAAAGACTGAGATGAAGAAAAGACAAGCACACTGTACGCAGTTAACCTCGGAACCCATGTTTCTGGCATTTTGGCCACTTAAAATCAGCAGTGTCTAAAAGTGTTACAGCCTTGCAGTCTGGTGCTAGGTCTGGCTTTGTCCCTTAGTCTTCGGGGTCTTGAATTTCAGCAAGAAGGGCAGAGTTCTGACTAATCCTGCGAGCAGAAGTTAGTCTAGGGATGATGGCCACGCAGAGGATTTAAGACACAGGCAGGGCTCCCTACTCACTAAACCCCTTTGGGTCCCTCTCAAGGGCCCTTCGATTCTGCTGCTGATTCCCCACTTGAAAGGAGTACAGGGAGCAGTCAGCTCATCTGGAGAGAGCCAATCTGTAGGCCTCAACACAGCCTTTCCAAACGTGCGCTATGATTATTAAAAAACCACAACCAAGCATATAAAGAAAAAAACTATTTCCTGAACTAATTTTTTTCGAGGGGCAACAAGGAAAACAAAATACACTTTGGAATGGGTCAGATTTTAGCTTATTTCTTAAGCAGTAGGCTAACTGGTTTGCTAACCTAGATGGTCCAAAAAAATTTCCAGATGGGGACGAGCAAAGCTGGGAGCTGCTGACTAGCAAGGCAGAATGGCAGGGGTGACGTCATGTTCCCCGGAAGAATGAAGGGCGGGGGGGCTGGCAGTGGGGGGAGAATGCTGCTGGCTGCTTTCTGTCGTCTGAGTCTCCAAGCCCGTGACCATCTGCAGTGTTTTATCACGAGGCCTGCTCGGGATCAGCCCCCAAGGCCAAGGCCTAGAATTCCTGCTCCTAGTTCTGAGGACTAGTTCTTGCTTATGAAATGGCAAAGTTAGTTTTTGGCTTTGTGAATCATATTTAAATACAGATGACCTTTAACATAGGAGATAACCTCATTTCCCTTCCTAAAATCACAATTACACTTGGCTTGGCTAACTTAGGACTTGGATCTTTCATCTATTTTTGAGCATTCCTGCCCACATTTTATCTGGAATTTGATCAAGAGATGTCAGCTTGGGAAAGTGGTAGGTTTCATACTCATAAAGGCTTTACGTCAACAATACCCCAGCTTTTGCAATCCTTAATCAGTCCTCCCCACACGCTCCCGCTCCCACTAATGGATCCCGGATCCCAGAGGGGTGCACTGGCACCATCAGCGGGGGCGCCACCCCATGGCTATACCAGCCACCCTGGTGGCACTCAGTGCTACTGACTTTTCTGAACTCCAGTTTGACTCTAAGGAACAGCCAGGGTGGAGAATCCTCTCAGGGTTCTGAGCACTCTTTATCATTCTCTCGGTATCTTTATGTAAATGAAACAGAAATATAAGGAACCCGTGTATGTATATGAGAAGTGGCAGGAAGATTCTCCAAATATAGGCAAGGTTCTCAACCTCCTGATCCATGACAAAAAAAGGGACGGGAATCTCTACCCTAGGCTAGCTGAGGTTCCAATGCTATTTTGTCATTTCTTGTCACTGTCACTAGGAAGGAATGAGACAGCTGCAGAGAGCTTCACCAGAATCTCCCTGATGGAGAGGTAGTAAGAACAGAAAGAGTAGTAAGACTTGACGGGCAGACAACAGAACACTGGACGGGCAGACCAGAAACAGGATTACCATCAGCCTCTTGCCACAAACGGAAAAAAACACCAGACAGACAGATGAACAGGCAGTTTGTATTAAACTCTCCTCCTCACCCTCAGACACATTTTACATTGCAATAAATAGTGCAAGTTTAGCAGTGGGAAACAAGGACCCTGGGAGGTACCCACCTCCCTCTCGTGTTTTATCCCTGTGCTCTTCCTGGGTAGCACCGATCTCCCCGGGTGCTGGATGAGAGGCGGGATGGGGAGAGGTCAGCGCTTGTCTGCTTGCCCTTGGGCCTCTGGAGGTATCCCGAGGGTTCAGCAGACACCCCAGTCCTGTTCTGTGGCCGACAGCAGGGAACAAAGGGCTGGCTGTTGGGCCTGTTCTTGCTCTAAGGCAACAGCCTCCAACAGCCTCCACCGCTAAGGCTGTGTCCCTGAAGGCGTCGTCCTAATTGGCAATAAGGCAAGGGAGGGGGACCAGCAGCACTGTGCAGAGGTGCCGTCCTCCCTCGTCTCCGTCTGACTGCCTACATGGCACGCTGCTCTGCAGCAGCCACAGGGGAGACTAGACAGTGGACACACAAAGCAGAGCCACCTGGCCAGTTCCCCAACTCGGCACTCACTGACAGCCACAAAGAAACACTCTCGGGTAACTCCGCATCCAGGTTATCTTGGGCCCTCGCCCCTGCAGGGTCAGTGTTCCCTCGATACCCTCTCGGCACTTGTGGGTGTGTGTTGGTCAGGAGGTGGGTGGACCGGGAGCCCGGGTCAAAAGCCAGCTCTTTCACCAGCTCCACCCCCAGAAACCCTAAATACTGTCTGAACACCCACTCTGCAGAGTTCAGCTTGGAAACATGCAATCTTAACTTCCATGACATTCAACTAAAAGGCAACATCTGGATTAAGCAGATGTGCTCCAGGGAAAAGAACAAAACAAGATGTGAGCAAGAGGAAAAGAGAGAAAAAAAAAACAAAAGGAAAAAGCCAAAGGGCAAGGCAGACAGAAGCAAAAAATCTGGGCCCAAGCGCAAAACACCAAGCGGTCTCAAGAGCTCAAGCCACCTTCTCAATTCATTCCAGAAAAATCAGCCTGGAGCAAGGGGGAGGGGAGGGGTGGGGAGCACAGTGTTTGAGAACAAAAATAGAAAGGGCCAATAAAAGAGATGTCATTGTAATCAGCGTGAAGTGACCAAGGCAAAGACCAGCTAGACAGGAGGCACCTAGGGACCCTGTGAGGCACCAACTATGTAGCCAAGTGTTTCTAACGGAGAATCCAGGGCCTGACCGCCTGACGCCACGTGGCCGTCGCCTGCCTACGTCCGCAGCAGCACCTCCGGCTCAGACAACGAGCAATAGAGAGTGTATCCCAATTCGTCTATTTCCTGGGGGGTGAGCTCTGCGAACAAGTTCACCTTGGGGTTCAGGGCACTGGGCAGGACTCCAGCCTCTAAATAGCTGATGAGTCCCCTCAAAGCCTGCAGGAATCGGTCGGCCAGCATATCTGGAGACCAGTCAGCCTCCTCCTGGGCCAAGTGGAGGATGACGTTGGTGAGCTGGCTGGCAGTGAGGTGGCCCAGAGCCGGAGTCGACTTGCATATGGCCTTGAGGATCTTGAGGCACAGGGAGCGGCAGCCCGAGTCGGCCTGGTCCACAGCCCGCAGGCGCGCCGTCTCAGCGGGCCGAAGGCTCAGCCGCCACAAGTTGTCGTACTGAGCTAGCCGGTGTGGTCTGGCAACCAAGACAGTGTCGCCGAGGGTCACTGACGGCAGGAAGTCGATGATGAGATGCTTGTCACGCTCATACTGCACTTCCAGAGTCAGGGCTGCTGGGGGCGGTGCGGGCCGGATCACGTAGTCCAAGAGGGAGCCTATGGCCGGCCAGTTGATGGAGCCCGCCACCACCCTCTCAAACGTGTCTGCCACGGTCTTTGGGGAGAGGTAGCCCCCTACCACACAGCGGTCCCAGTAACTGCTCCCACGAGGGAAGTACTCTGGGTTTTCTCGACGAACCAGAAAGAAGCCAGGAACATTCATGATGGTGTCCTCGCCAGGGATACATGACCACAGGTTCTGCTCCAGCACGAGGGGCACGATGAGTTGGATGTGGTCGGCTGTCACAACCTGTTGGAGCAGAAACAGAAGTACTCTGAGCGACATAATCTGCTCAAGAGACCTGCTCCCCAAAGCACAGGTCCCATCACCTTTCATTCCCCTGACAGAAAAGAAACGACATTCTTCCAAGGCGCCCTATCAGTTCCCATGGAGCGAAGATCTAGACTCAGGCCTCGCGGCCACCAGCGCCCATACTCATCCCACAGGCCCCGCCACCTCCAGGCATGGACATGAAGAGGATGTCCCCGAGCCTTTAAGACCCGAGAGGAGAAAAAACTAAAAGGGACAAGACCAAAGTACTGGAAGGAGGCGGCTTTGTAAATATAAGAAAGGGTTAAAAAAGATTCAAGACAGCGTGTCTAAATGCTACCAGAGTGTGAAAACCCAGGCACAGTGAGACCGGTCTCTCTGGGAAGCCTGGGGCCCCGTCTTCTGTACCCCAGGCACTACAGAGAAGGAAGCGGGTCAATCCTCAACCCCACCTATGAGATTACCTGCAGGTCATCATAGAGGCTGCCACTCAGGTACATGTCCCGAAGTGGCATGTCAGGCAGCTTGGCCCGCAGGAAGCTCCGGAGCTCAGCACAAATGTCCACAGCAGCTTGCTTGGCCCGAGCCTGCTCGCCAGCAGGGATGGCTGCCCGGTTCCGATAGTAAGAAAGAAGTTTCTCCTGCAGGGACATGCGTAGTCGTGACTTCTTCAAGTCTACCTGGCCCTTCCTGGCCAACGGCTTGGGCCGGGCTGGGCAGAATGTATCTGCCAAGGCAAGAGAGAGAAGCAGGTGAGCTCGCCCCGTGCCTGCTCATCCCCGGCTGCCTCGGCCTGAAGGAGAAGGCTCGACACGGAAGGCCAGCGTGGGACCGCACGCCGCGCTCGAGATGTCTGCTGGATGCAGGAGCGGTCCTGAAAGCCTGGAGCTAAATCCCAGCAGAGGAAACCGCCCTCTCACCTGCGTCAAAGGCCGAGGAGTCCGTCGGAAGGGTCTGCAGGGACCGGCTCAGGCCTGACTTCATGTCCCTGTTCAGCAGGCGGGGGGAGCCCATCCAGTTGGGTTCTTCCCAGCTCCTTTTCCCCGAGTGGCTCAGGCGGGTGGGGCTGGTCGGGGCACTGATAGCCCGGTCATACATCTGAAAGTGCAGACGGGACCCGGCACATGAACCGTCATGTTTTGCTCCTTTCCCAGCAGCTTCGCCCTCGGGATTCAACTACTGTTTTTCAATAACTGGTTTTTTTTTTTTGCTAGATTATGGAATATTTTGCTCCGGGCAGAGAAATCTCAGGAAATATTAAGTGAGATAAATAAGAAACAGATTTATCTATATAACATCACAACCCAGAAACAACTATACATATTTTGGTATATTTCTTTCTGGCAATATATATTTACGTAATCAGGACCCGACACCGGTGCGCCCTGTAAGCAGTGATTAGGTCAATCGCCTCCAAAGGAACAAGCCACACAGGCCTGGGTTTGAGTCCCGCGTCTGGGGGAAGCACTCAAGTGTAAACAACTAAATATGAATAAAGTGCTTCTTCCTCCTCTCTCTGCCTGCCTGCCTGCCTACTCGACTTCATTCCTGGCTGCACCTTTCCTTTAAAAAATTAAATAAAATAAATAAGTCCCCTGGTGGAGCAGGCTGTCCTGCAAGTGGCATCTACAGGCACCCCAAGGATCTTGGTTCGCATACCAGGGCTGGAGTGAAGAGTCAAGATAATTAAAAAGTGCTTCTTCCTCCTTTCTCTCCCTGCCTTCATTCCTGCCCGAAACCTTTCCGTTACAATAGACAAGTTAAAATATGCAGATAGAAATGACTGTTAAGCTAAAGTAGGAAAGGGAAAGAGGAAGTACACATGTGGTAGATATTTGGACAAGGAAGGTAAGTGGGTTATTTCTAACTTTTTATTCACAGGGATAGATTTCTTTATTTGTATCTTTTAATGGTTTTTTTAGGCTAGTCCTAGAGGTGGCTTTAATGACCTCTCACGAGGTGTCATCTCATGATGCCAAGTGACTAAGTTACACCCCATTAGAGGCAGCAGGCTCGCTCGGGGTCAGTCCCACTTCTCAGAGCTGCCCCCTCTCCCATCCCCGCCCTGGCTGCAGACACTTACCCGCTTCACCGCCAGAGTCGCGATGCCCAGCATGGCCGCTCCACCCACCCCCAGCACCAGCCGGGCGTTGGACAGCACGAAATCAATGGCTGTGCCGATGCCATTATCGTCCTTCTTGCCTTTGCGCTCACCGGCGCCTGCCATTGCTCACCTGAGGACGCAGGCAGAACACAGCCATTAGTCTCGCCAAGTTCAGGGTCTCTGCGTCCGGCACTGCAGGCTCCAGGGCGGGGCCGCCAGTCCCAGGAAGCTTCCAGACGCCAGGGGAGAGCATGACCGCTCACTGGGGGCACACTTCCCCGCTCATCTGTGAGATTAAGAACCCCTGAAGGTGCCAGTGCAGCAGTGCTAGGGCAGTCACCTCCTTCCTGGGTTTGAGTCCCGGGTCTCGGAGAACCAGCCAGTGCGAACAACTAAATAGCAAGATAATTAAATGTTTCTATCTCCCTCCTTGCTGCCAGCACCTTTCCTCATTAAAAAAAAAAAAAAAAAAAAAAAGGCACTCAGTTCACTGTCAACCCTTCCGTGCACGGGCGCTTAGCATCCCAAGTACTGCCTCACCGCTTCCCAGCACCGTAACTCAGTCACGACATGGTCCACCGCAGGCTAGAGCTCAGGCCTCATCTCAGACGCGATCAGAGGCTCACTGGATTCCACCGCACACCGCGCTCACAGGTGACTCGCCAGAGGTCCCAGAGAAAGGAAGTGACAGCACCATCTCCAGAAGTCAGGACTCCTCATCGGTTCGTGCACCCAATCACATTTCTTTATTCCTCTACCTCCATCAGCAGAAAACACAACATGGACCAAACGCCCCGGAGACGAGGACCGCCAGCCCCTCGGTGGAAAATGCCCTCAGGGGACACTCCCCCTGCTTCTCAGGCCCACAAGCAGCTCAGATGAGACTGAGATCAAACACAGCAGACACTGCAGACTTGCTGTTGGATGGAAAACAAAATCATCTGCCCAGCTGCCAGGGTTGGCGGTGCGCAGGTGCTCTCTGGCAGCGATGGGGTCGCTGTGACTCAAGTTCTCCGGGTCCCCAGACAGACCCAGAAGCCTGGGTCTGACCCAGATAAAGGAAGCCAGCGTGGTTCAGAGGGAGTACTGCTCTCACGTCTGCTCTCCTCCCTCCCGTGTCCTGTGCCAGGAACCACGAGGGAGCCAGCAAGTGGCCTGGCGTTCAGGAGGCCGAACTACACACAACGGAGGACAGAGACGGTCTCTTTCAGTGTAAAGGAACATGGTTGCTGGCTTCACAACCCCGCCTCTGGCCCAGGCCGCCCCTGTCCCCGAAAGTAAACATTCCTGACTACTTGTTCCAGCAGTGGAGGTAACTGAGTCACTGTCTTCCCCTCATCAGTCCACGACCTTGGGGCACTTCCTTCTGCCTTACGATCAAGAGAAGCCCTCGGTTTAGGAACATGAGTCTACTTGGCCAAATAGAAGATTTCTACTTCACAGGCACAGAATTAGACCAAGAGGAGTTGTTCGCAGCCACAGGTGGGGATACGAGAGCAATGGTCATCCTCCTTTGTGGCCCCTGAGACACAGATGGGACAAATCAAATGCAGCTGAGGCAGAATAATCCAATTTGGGAAAAGCAGAGTGTTCTAGAGTCCCCCATACCTAACAATGCCCCGCTTTATTTGCTAAAAACAAAAGAACCTTCGTGATGTGTGTACAACGGAACCACTGGATGCAGGCGCCCTCGAAACGACCCTTGGGTGTGACAGGCAGCAGGGTCAAGGGGTACATCCTCCCTCTGAGCAGAAGCCAGGAGCCCCTGGGGTCATTCGGTCCTCGACCTCTCTGATGACGGGTAAGAACAAGGCGGTGATATGTCATAACAGAAAAGAGCCTGGGTTTCAGAGCTGGAAATCCTGAGACTGAGTACTTGTCGATGGGTCCTGACTTAATAGCTGAGTGACCTCAGCAGGTTACTTAACCCCTCAGCTCTGAAAACAAGACAATGATGCCTACATGGGCTAATTCACAGGGTTGTGTGAGGAGAGAACATCTTCCCAAACGCCGTCATGTAAACACTGACCTGTGACAGTACTCCAGAAATGTGGGCCATCGCTACATCTTAAGATTTCCATCTCAGGACAAAAGGTCAACTTCCAGAAGGCAGTCAACAATCCAGACTGTCCTCTTCTGAGCAGGAGCTGAGAATGGCCTCGACCCACCTAGATGATGCCTGAGAAACGCTCTGCCAAGTCTAGCGGAGATGCCCCCATCCTAGGACCAGGCAAGGTCACAGGCTGGAGTTGGAAGAGCTCAGCCCGGAGCTCCGACTGGAGCCCGAGGTTCTAGTCTCCAGAGTGAGCCTGCACTCATTGTGCTGCATGAGCTTGGCACCTGCGGGGGGGTCCAACCTCCACCTGGCAAGGAGAGTGGTCTGGCTCTGTGCAGGCAAGGAATCCTGTGGCTCAGTGACAGAGTCAGTTTTGCAGGATGAAAAGGTTCTGGAGAATTGTTACACAACAGTGTAAATATTCTTAACACTACTGGACACTTAAACATGGCACATATATATGTATATATAAAACACTGGCCTGGCATCTGGCGGGAAGGCTGAGGATGAAGAATATGAACTCTGCCAACCTTTTGGGCCCATTATTTGACCTGTGTCCCTAGACACAAAAAGAGACTAGAAACACTCCTCACCCCAACAGAGCGGGGAGGGCAGTGTGGAGGCCTACTGCTTTTCGGGACACCAGCAGAAAGCTACAGAACACTTGATTTTGTTGGACAAGTAAACACATTGGCCTGAGCACACGGAGAACAGCTAACAAGTACTGAGTGTCGGCTCCATGTGGCACTTCAGAGCCCGATCCTCACAGCAGTCCCGGAGGCCAATCACGCGGCTGGCTCCAAAGTACAGATGATGAAACTGAGGCAGAGGCTAAGTCGCTGGCCCAATGCCGCACATCAGTCAGCCAGGTGCACAGCCAGAATCTAAATGCAGAGCTCATGGTGCTAGGGCGGGGTCACTTACAGGGGTCTCACGGAGCCTGCAGCCCCGCTGTTCGCATCGCTCTGTCGGCCACTAGACCACACGCGTCTTGCGGGCAATGTGGCCCGCCGCAGAGTCCGACGCACAGTGAACGTGTTGCACGAATGAGTGACCCTGCTGCATCTTCTTTTTTTTAGGTGGTGGTGGTGACAATCTGTAACCCAACTCAGTGACCATATGGATTAGGGACACACAGACTCAATCCCTATTTCACTTCCAGTCCGCTACCCTTCCTGTGCCAGGAGGCTCCAGTGGGCATCACATCATTCCATCTCTGGCCCCACACTGCAAAGGCGGGTCTGCTAGTCGCCGATGAGGCTGAGGGCAGTGTGAGCGCCATTACGGAAGCTCCTCCTCCCGCTTCCTCCACCCAGCCGGTGGGCCTGCACCCCAGATACCCTTCGTTCTCTCTCCTCCCCAGGTCAGCTGCTCACCAAGTCCCACTGCCGTAAACATCCTATTTACATGTGGCCACGCCACCTCCTCACCTGGCCAGATGTGCTGCCTCCAGTCGCGCTCACCCACGTATTCTCCACGCGCCGCGGCCATAGCCGCTCTCCTTGCCATCCCCAACACACGAAGCTGATGTCCCCCCTCTCAGATAATCGCAATCTCACCAGGATTCAGGGTCCCTTGGACCTGGCCCAGCCTCGCTCCAGCCACCGGCCCTGCAGATGCACCATGCCCGCCGCGCCAGACCCAAGTTCCCAGACAACCCGGTGCCGCCACCCCGCGCCTCGCCTGCTTATTCTTGCTCAGCTCCCCACCAAGTTTCGACTTCTCACTCGAGCCCTCAAATGTCTTCTCTTTCACAGTCACCTGTGATCCCGACACACCGCCCAAGCCACGGCAGTTATGTCCTCTCCCCAGCTGCCAGCTCTCTACACACCTCTACAGGGCTGCTCACCGCGGGGCTGCTTCCCCGATCTCCCCATTACACCGTTCCTCGACGGCCACGTCATTCATCTCCGGCCCACAGCCTCCAGGCCACGGAAGGCCCTCCGGGAAAGCTGCCGGGTTACTAAATCATCAGTTGCAGCGGGGCTTCTTGATAACACTGGAGTCAGGGGTGATGGAGCTCACGTGCAGTTTACCAAGTGCTACTACTAATGCTGCATGTGCGCTGTCACTTAATTCTCAACATAACCTGAAGAGACAGGTACCATTATCTCCCTTTCAGAAATGAGGAGGTGGAGGCCGGGAAAGGTTAGTGATTTGCCCTAAATCCCACAGCTATCAGCGACCAGATCCTGACGTCTATACACCGTTGATGACAGAATATAGTTAAACGTCTTTGGAAACATGATCTGACCCAAAAGGACAACTGAATCTACCGAAGGATGAGCTAGACTAGACTTCAGCTCTGATCATTTTAACCAATGTCTTTTCTAACATTTTCATATGTACCAACGTCAATGAAATAAACGTTAACAATCCTGTTCTGGTGAGGCTTGTGAGTAAATCGGGGCCTATTTTTCTCAATAAGGAAACATACTTCCTTTAGCCTGTCTGCATTTCCTCCATTGCTTTCTAAAGACTAATGACTGATGACTGAAAGGAAAGAGTCTCCCTCTCTGGGTCCCCTGCATGAGAAAGAAACAAATTTAGACAAAGGCTGACCTACCTGAGGCTTCTTACTGCATCTGTGAGTTGGGACGGGGAGAACAGGAGTCACCTGTGTCTTGTCCCTGGGAATTAGGGTGGGAGAGAAGAGGGTCCTAAATTATCCCCCCCAGTTTGCTGTGGAGGAAGACCAGGCCCTTTTCCAGCTGCCTCTCCCGGGCCTCGGGATCCTCTAGCTTCTGGTTCTTCCGGAACTCACGGCGGATGGAGGCCAGGTAGAAGTCCCGATCCGTGTAGCGAAGTTCTCGACCCTGGCGCAGCAGAGCCCGGTAGAGACTCAGCACCGCCTCTCGGCTCCAGGGGGCCATGGGGGACCGACGAGAGCTGGGCGTCAAGCTATGAGCAGAAGGGAAGAAACAGAAGCTGAGAATGAGGACGAGAATGAGGACGACTGAAGGGCCTCTATAGACTGTCTACTTCAGGAATTCCTAATCAGGGTCTCAGAGACCAGAAAGGTCATTCAATGACTTAGGGGCAGGGTTGGGACTACACCCCAGCCTCCAGGACTCCCAGGAAATTTCAGATGATGCAGAAGGGTGAAGGTTTGATTCCTGGTTCTGCTACTTAATATAACTCTAAGTACTTAACCCCTGAGCACTAGCTTCGTCGCGTGTAAGATGGAGTTCATGGTATTAAGCTAACAGTACTTACCACATAGTGCTATTTGAGAATTGCATAAAACAGTGTAAAGTACACGGGTACTCGAGGGAAGACAAGGGCTCTCAGCCAAACTTGAATCTTGGCACCACCACCTACGAGCAGATATCTGGGGCAAGTTTCTTAACCTAAGCTTAGCTCAGTCCCTCAGCTATGAAACTGTTCAAATGATGTTTGCCATACAGCTGGCAGCAGGATTAAGGGAGCTAGTGTGTTTAGAGAGCAGTGCTTGGTGCTACCCACCTTAGTCTCCAGGCGCTCAATGAATACCAGACGTAGTTACAGGTAAACTCCCCTCGTACAGCGTTATCATCCTAAAGTGCTTGGTCATCCATTATCACATGTAAATGAAGGAGCCTGTGAGGCACTCAGGGTTCCTCAGTGAGTTAAACTTCGAGTGTTTACTGCATACGTGCACTAAGTATGTCCCCCGGGGCAACTCCTCATTCTATCAACAGTTCGGTGGCACCGTCACCCCATTTTAAGAGGAGGAAACCGAAGCTCCCAGAAGGAGGGGCGCCGGGCACACAACCGTAAAGAGGAGCTGCACTCAGGACCCGGCCCCTCAATGGCGGTTACCCCTTGGGAGGCCCCACCATGTGACGGGGACAACATTCTGGGTGCCTGGCACGTACTCGGACTCAAAGAAGCTGCAAGAAAGTGGATCTTCACTGCCGCTACGTGGAGGAAAGGCTCCCCGTTTCAGCACCAAATGAGACTGAGTGGGGGAGGTGTCTGGTAAGAAGATCTGGACTTTAGGCCCTAAGTCAGCGAGCCAGCCTCGGGCCCTGCTAACTTCCTACGCGAGCTGGAGCAGGCCATTGTCCCTTCCCTTTCCCCTCAACGGCGCAGGCGCTCCCTCGGCCCCCGGGCCTCCCGCAGCGGGAGCGAGAAGTGCAGGAAATCGACAGGAAACGTGCTTTGTGAGGTAGGAGGCGACTGTCACGCGCGGGCTCTTGCTACGAGGACGCTCGGCGAGTGGACGGCCGGGCCGGCTCCCCCCGGACCCTGGGAGACCCCGAGATGCAGCGGGCGGCGGGGGTCCCGGGGGCCAGTAGAGCACCGGGCGGGGCCGTGCGCGGCCGCCCGGGAAAAGCCCGGGCTGGCCTGGGGCTGGGCTGGGGCTGGCCCCCGGGACCCCGGGCCTCACTCCTCCCCTCACTCACCCGAGGACTGCGCGCGCTACCACAGCTCGGGACTCGCCACTCGCCGGCCACCTCTCCCCGGGCCACCCACCAATATGGCCCCTTCACTTCCGGGACACGACCTTGCGCGCTGAGCCGAGGGGCGGGACTGAACCGAGCACGGAGGCGGGCCGAGGAGGGCGTACTTCCGGGCTCCGCGCCGCGGCCTCTCGGGGCGGGGCCAGCCGAGTTCCCTGGCCCCGCCCCCGCCCCTCGGGCTCCGCCCCGGCGTCCTGAGCCCCGCCTCCCTACGTGACGCCGTCCAGAGGCTGGGCGGGGAAGGCCGTTCGGGCGCCAATCGGAGGGCGGAGGGCGCGGTGGTCTGGAGTGGACAGAGCGGCCCGCTGCGGCAGCGCGGCCTGTGTGGCCTGGTCGGACCGCAGCACTGTCTGCTAGCCCCAGGCTGGGGCCGTCGGGGTCTCTGCGGGAATTCGAACACCTCTACTGTTCTCTATGCGGCTTTCAAAGCTCTAAAAAGTCCGTTTTCTCAGATGAGACCTGATCCTGCGGAAGCCTCCAAGCCCTTCCTCGCTCCTAGTGCAAGACGCTTAGGTGCCTCCTGTGGCCCCACAGGTCTGCAGCAACGTGGCTCTCAGCTAGCTCAACCACAAAACAGATGCACGGACTCCAGTTATTTGCTAGACACTGGTTTTTGTTTTGTTTTAAAGGAAAAGTGCAGGCAGGAAGAGAGAAGAGGAAGAAGAATTTTGTTGATTTTTATTTAGTTGTTGATCTTGGTTGTTTCTCCCCGCCCAGAGTCTTGAACGCAGGACCTTGGAATGTACGTGCAATGTACCTGGAGCACTAAACCGCTAGGCCACCAGGGCACACCTAGACAACTTTTTAATGTGTCCATATGCTTCTCTGTCGCACCAGATTTTGGGGCAGAGGCCCTGTGAGCACACTCCCCACAAATACCCCATCCCCTCTGCCATCCGGGCCTGGAGGGCCACCCAAGCCGAGGAATGTTCATCTCTCTGGGAAGGGGAACTTCAGGCTTTTGAATCTGACTCAACTGACTCAGTAAGAATTCCTCCACTTAAGGACAGCCTTCCTCTGGCACATTTCCCCACCTCTCAGCCTGGGGCTATTGTGAGGATGAAAGGTATCTAGAAGGAGGGGTGGGCAGTAGTTGCCCACCATTCACCTCATTCCTGCACCGAATCCTGTGGAAGGGTCTGCATGAAACTGCCACGAGCCGGGCCTTGCCGCGAAGGACAGATCCCGGCCTCTCTTCTGGTGGAGGTGGTGGGCGGGAGGCGTGTTGCTGGAAGGCCTGAGTGATGAAAGGAAGAGCATTCAGGGTTGGCAGCGGGGAGGAGGCCAGTGCATCAGAGGGAGAGGGAGCTGGGGCAGAGGTGGAACACGAGGTCCTTGTTGGGGGCAGAAGAGAGACCATGCATAGCATAGGGACCACCAGAGAGTTTGGAGCAAAGAAGGGGTAGATCCGGCTTTATTTGTGTTGAAAAAATGCACATTTGAAATCAACCAGCCGCACCCAGTTTAGCTGACCCTGGTTGGGAAAGTACCATGCAAAGCATCAGCCGGAGCCAGTGGAGCCGCCTTCTCTCCAGCAGACCCATCAGGGTGTGGACCTTGGCTACGTAATGTCATAGAGCGTCATCCTGCCTATCTGACCTGGAGTTGATGACCTCCACATCCCCAGTGATACAAGTGTCTCTTATCTTCTTCAGGGTAGGTTCAGTGGTTGGGGGAACTCGATGTGACATTATGGTCAAGCCAGTTCTCCTGGGGCACCGGGGAGTATATTTGGGCCGCCTTCAGAGCTGCAGTGGTATGGCAGCCGGGAGGTGGGTGACATGGGGATCGGCGAGGATGAGGGTGGCCAGGATTGCGGATGCTTCTCAGCTCTGTCTACTTGATTTTCAAAGACTTTGCTTTGACTTTGGGAGGGGGTGGGAAGTTTCCTGCTTCACTTTTGACTCCATTCTCAGGAAAAAGTCCTTGACCACCATTTTCAGACAGGTTGGCTTAGAATAACAAAGGAACTGGCTTAAAACCCAGCTAGGAGTCGAGTCTGCTGCAGGGCGTACCCAGCAGTCTAGGACATCTGGGAGCAGCCCCTCATACACCCCAAGGTCCCAGGTTCAAGACCTGGGGCTGGGACAACAACCAATGTGAACAACTAAATTAAAAAAAAAATGCTTATTCCTTCTCTTCTGCCTGCCTACTTGCTGTCATTCCTACTTACATCTTTCCTTTTAACAAAAGGCACACC
Organism: Solenodon paradoxus; assembly: GCA_004363575.1. Lineage (NCBI taxonomy): Eukaryota > Metazoa > Chordata > Mammalia > Eulipotyphla > Solenodontidae > Solenodon > Solenodon paradoxus. Next base: position 104,520 of record RJWH01003417.1, on the reverse strand, counting down.
CTGGTCAGTCACTTCCAAAGGATGCAGGCCACATATCCCTGGGTTGGAGTCCTGGATTCGAGGGGAAAACTAGTGCAAACAGCTAAAAAATGGAAATAAAATTAAAAGTACTCTTCATCTTCTCCCTGCTTGTCTGGTGTTCACCTTCATTCCTGCCTGTTCCTTTCCTTTGAAAAAAAAAAAAAAAAAAAAGTCTGCCACAAGCCCCAGGGCAGGAGGGACAGCAGGGGTGAGGTCACCTGGAAGTATTTGTAGGGATTTGCTAATGTGGGAGTGAGGGAGAAGGGCTGACCTTGGCTTCTTCAGGGTTCTGCCCCAGCCACTCCCCTACTGCCTCTCTGCTTTAGCCTGTTTAGGACTTTGTTCCAGGTTTTCAGATTTTGAAAAGACCCTGCTTTCCAAGGGCCTCAGGTCTCCATTCAGGCAGGGGAAGACTCCGGGAGTGAGTTAGGGAGCCCCAGTGCGAACGGGAACCGTGAACCGCGAACTGCTGGGGCCTCCGGGAAAGAGAGGGGCTGGGCTGGGGGCCTGGGAGCAGTAGTGCCTGTGGAGCCTGGGGTCTTTGGAACCATCTCTCCAGGGATGGCCCAGGTGTGGGGAACAAAGATGAAGATGAGCAGTTACCTCCCTCCCACACTGACTGAGGCAGCGCCAAGACGAACAGCTGCCTTTATTAAGCACCTGTTGTGTGCCAGACTGAGTCCTGAGTACAAATGTTGTCTTATGTCTAACCCCAGCATCCTTGTTTGGACAACATCGTTTTCCTACTTTTATAGATAAGAGAAACCGAGATGGAGAAAGGTCCGGTGATTTCTCCAAGACCCTGAGCTAGGCAGAAGTTCACCCAGGAACCTGGCCTACTCCGCAAATTGTGTTCTCTCTTCTCCCAGCTGCCCTACTTTGCTCTTTAAAGGAATGATTTTGTGACCCAAATAATCTAATGGGTGTCATTTCCAGCTGGAAGACCTGGTGAGCTTTCCAATCCCATCTACCCTCCTGTTCTGTCGAATATTCTTTTCATAAGGAGAGGGACGAGGGAGAATTTAGGATGCAATGTGATTTCTATAATCTTCCAAACATTTCTGCAAACTTCCTGATCAGCGTGGGAACCAGGAAGAGCAGACAGGATGGAGCGAATTCAGCTTCCAAACAAAACAAAAGGCCATAAAGTCCTTTTGAGACCACACTAGGCAAGAGACCCCTTTTCACCAAGTCCTGTGTTCACAGAGGTTCTCTTCTGGGAGCGGCGCACAGATATTTTGTCCTTGGTGGCTGAAGCCCTCCCTGTCAAGCGTTAACCAGTCTGCCCCCAAAGCGCCCCCTTTTCAGGCCAGACTAGGGGAATACATCTGACCATCTCTTAGCCCAATGGCTCCCCAGCCCCTGCTGTCAAACCCTTTCTCCCCACGTTCTCTAATAAACTTAAAAACTGCACCTCTTTAACATCTCAAGAATCCCTTCTTAAATTATCTGCCATCGAGCTCCAGGAACCCTTGGGGGGCTTCACTTCATGGGGGGGGGGGTCTGCCCTTCAGATCCTCTCCCCCAGACTCTTCATCATCAGCGGACAGCCAGCACCAACACTGAGCTGTCCCTGTGTGCCAACACTTGCCTCTCCCAGCCCCAACCTCATCAGAGCCCTGCGAGGCTGAGACTCATCCTTGTTCCATCCAAGGAGACAAGCTCAGAACCATCCACAGATGGAAGCTGCCTGGGATACATGCAGAAGAAGGAGAGAAGAAGGGGGAGCCCTGGGGACACCGATGTCTGAGGAAGCAAAGGACACTGGAGGGGACCAGTCAGAAGACAGAGTTGTCAGCGAGGCTTGGAAGATGTGGTTACAAAGGCCAACGCCCAGGGCGCCCAGTGTCATCCACCCCCTTAGGAACTGGTCTCTGGTTCAGCGAGAGGTGAGGCAGAGGCCTTGGGGTGAAGAGTCAAGAGAAGTAGCCTCCACGCCCCATCCTGGTGGCTCAGGTGCTAAGCTGGTGGCTGCGACGTAGACCAGAAATGCTTCTCCCTGTCTCCTGCACTGCCACTCCAAGTTTCCGATGCCATCCCTGTCACCCATCATGTGTCCTTGCCCCGTCTCTTTGGACTATAGCAGATACAAGACACAAGCAGGCAGGCAGTACCACCCGCGACAGGGCGAGGTTTGAAGAGGGGAGCTGGACCATCAGCCGGTTGGCAAGGGGAGGAGCGGAGCAGGTGCAGAGAGCAGCAGCCAGGTAAGAAACCTGGTGAGTGGTTCTGGTGGGCTCTTAAGACAAATCCAACCTAAGCAGCCTGAGTAAAGCTTGAACTTCCGACTCCAAGGAGACCTAGCAGAGCTGTGCTTTAGAGCAAGTCTCGTGACCCCGGAGTCAGCAAATTCAGATCAGCCACACGACTCCCAAGACCTGGAGGGGCTCCTGTACTTCACACAGGGATTCAGGGCATTCTGTGGGAAGGGTTCTTTTTGTAAAGGAAAGGTGCAGGCAGAAGAGAGGAGGTAGGAAGCCTTTTTATTTAGTTAGTTGTTCATCTTGGTCGTTACCCCAGCCCAGGGATGCAAACCCAGGTCCTTGTGCCCGCTGGAGGTGGCTGGCTTATCTGGGTACCATCGGGGTGCCCCAGAGAGGGTTATCTCAAAAATATTATTATTTTTTGAACAAATATTTAAAGAAAAAGTGAAGGCAGGAATGAAGGCGAGAAAGAGAGAGGAGGAAGAGGCATTTTATTGCCTCCAGAACTGAGAGACAAGGCGGTTCTACTGTTTTAATCCACCCAGTTTGTGTTCTTTGGTGTGACAGCCGGACATTGATACCCCGCCGCCTGTGCTAGAGGATGGGTACTTACTTAGACATTATATGTATGTGTACTGCTATAATAACACGTTTTTGTAAACAAAAAAATTGAATTTTAAAGGTGAAACATTGATGACAAAAAAAAAAAAAAAAAAAAAAGAAGCAGCAGCATTGTGTTTGATTGCTCTCCGCGGCCCCAGGATGCGAACCTGGGTCCCTGGGATGTGTGTGGACTACGTTTGGTAAGAGGCAGTGAACCTAACCACTACTCCACCAAGGGGCACCTGCTCTGTAACTTCTAAGGGTGCTGACGACACCTGGCAACACCTCCCAGAAACACAGGAGCCATGGTCTCTGTCCTCAGTGAGGTGGACGGCGGCGAGAACCCAGAGTAAGGAGGGCGGCTTGGGTCTGCCAGGTGTAGGGTTCCTGGGGACCCAACTGTTTGCGGGACCTGCTGGTGGGCAGACACAGCATCTACTACAGCTATTGCTACTAAGACCTGGGTGACCGGCCGCCTGAGGAAGGGTGAGTTATGTGCCCACCGCATCGGTCCAATTCAGCGAGAATTCAGTGAGTTCTATCAGCGCAGGGCGCTGGGGACCCAGAAGCAAGGAAGACAGACCACGCCCCACCCCCCCGCCCCTCCATCGGGTCGGGGAGACATGTTCCAAAGGTTCCCTCCATCAAGGGTCATCCTCAAAGCTCCACCACCTGCAAGTTCGGGAACCTTCACTTCCCGCCTGGAAAAGGGGAGCGGGGTTTGCCGGTTTCCAGCTGCAGCCCTCGAACGCCCCCTAGCGTTCTCTTCTCTATCTTGCATTATTTCCTGGGCTTGGCTTTCGCTTCTTACAATTTTCCACGCGTCTAATGTTCATATTTGTGGAGGTACTTGTGGGAGCGGCCTCAGACCCCCATGTGGCCTCCAGTGAGAAGAAAAGGGAGGAAAGGAGAGAAGACGCCAGCGCCCGCGTCTGGACTTGCCTCTCTCCCCCACTAGGGGGCAGCACAGCACCAGGGAGGCCCGGGGAACCGGGTCTTCAATCCCGCCAGGAAGCATGTGCCTGGAGCCCTTTCTACCCCATCTCTGGAGGCGTCCCAGCTCCAATCTCCTACATGGAAAGTGGGAGAAATCATCTCTCCCCCAGATACCATCCAGCTTCTCAAAAGAAGAGTGGACTCTCCTGTGACATGAGGTCACGTGTGCAAAGTCCTGACAGGTCACAGATACTCAGAGGTGTGTCCTGCAGTCCAGCGGTCCTTCCCCTGGGTGATCTGCACCTCGGGGGCGTCTGGCAGTGGAGACATGTTTGGCTGATGCATGTAGAGTGGATTCTCCTGGCATCTGGTGGGTAGAGGGACCAGCCTTCGCAGGCACAGGACAGCCCCTCAACTGGGAATTGTCTGACCCACCTTGTCCCTAGCGTGGAGGTTGAGAAGCCCTCCCTATTCCAGGCGGACTGATGTCCTGGGGGCAGCAAGCTGTGTGGTCTATTTCCGTTCTCTTCTGCAGGGCCTCACGCTGAAGGCCGTCAGGAACTGGGTGTTGGATGGAGGTGAAGAGTGACAACGGGTGTCATGGCTGTGACTGGTGGGACAGCAAGTATCCGATGAGAGGACTGATTGTCCAGGAATGGGGTCAGGGCCTATCTGCATTAACCTGAGGCTTCCTGCAAGTGAAAAGCCAAACCGCCTCCTAAGAGCCAGAGGTCAGGGGTCTTTTATGAGCTTCGGAGATCCGAGTCCCCTCTGGGCCCTCTGTCCCAGAAGTGGTCATGATTTAGGGATTAGGAAATGCTTTGCCTCCTGCAAATCCTAGGAATGTTTTGTCTTCCTTCCTCCCACCCCCATAGCACCCCAGGCCAATGTTTGTCAAACCGAGTGGTGAGGAGTCTAAAGGCCCAGCACCGGAGGGAAGGACCCAGCAGCACTAGCAGAGCAGATGCAAGAAGGGAGAAGACTGTTACTTCTGTCTGATGGGTAGTCCCGCAGGGAGGGCCTGGTCTGCAGCCTGGGCCTCTACAGAACGCTGGGCCTGCGCAAAGGCAGCCTGGGAGGCAGGCCAGAGGGGCTGGTTACTCCGCAGAGGCTGGTCCAGTGTGCAGTGTTCACCAGCCAGTCCGCGAAGAACGGGGCAGCCAGCCCCAGCGAAGTTTGAATGGCTCTGGTGGGCAGAGCAGAGCTCAGGAGCGGGGCATTGGTAAAGTGGGGCACGGGCCAGTCCCGGGTTCCCATTCCTGCCCCCCACTCTATCAGTGGTGTTCGTTTGCTTAGCTGTCCGTTCGTTCCACAAATCCATGCCAGGAACTCTTTGCTCCAAAGGGTGGGAGACAAACACCAAAGCAGACAATTCTCCCTCCCAGTGGAAAGGTCAGGAGGTGGAAGATGTAGGGAGGCAGGGGCTGGACCGGGAGCCCCCACCTGACCCCTGCTGGCAGCCTGAGAGCCCAAGCCAGTTAGGTGTAAAATGGGCAGAAAGTTCCAGACCAGGAGGAGGGCGCATGAAGTCACTGGGGAAAGTTTTCACGGGATGAGTTAGAAGGCTTTTGGTTGTAAGTAGCAGAAAATGCAATTCAAAGTCTTTCACAAAGAGGAATTTGTGGACTCATGATGGATAGGTGTTCACAGTCGGGGGTACAGGTGGGCTCCCCGCAGCCAGTGCTATCTGTCCACCCCCGCCCCCACCGTTTTTTTTATTGCTAGTCGGTGGTGCTTTTTCTGCCATTCTGGAAGATAAAGTTTTTTTTTTTTTTTTAAAGAAAAGTGCAGACAGGAATGAAGGTGAGCAGGCAGGCAGGAAGAGAGAGGAGGAGGAAGCATCTTTATTTTGTTTTTATTTAGTTGTTCACACTGGTTGTCTCCCCTAGACCCGGGACATGAAGCCTGGGGTCTGCTCCCTTGGAAGCAAATGACCCAACCACTGCTCCACCCAGCCACGCTGGAAGATAACTTCTTTTCCAGGAGCTTCCAACATCCTCTTCTGTATCAGTAACGTGCACTGGCCGCTTGTCTTGTCTGAAGCCATAGATAACCCTGACCGGCGTGGGGGCGCCAGGGGCCGTGGCCATGGTGGGCTACTTTGGTGGGCACATGTGTGCATGTGTGTCGATCCCACCACAAGGCACCGTTAAATTCTGGAGGGAAGAGTCTGGCAAGAGCAACTACGGTGTCCGTTGCAGCCAGTGTTCACAGAGCCCTACTGTGTGCGGGCTCTGTGCAGATGCCTTACTTGACCATTTGATGCCACGGCCCCCGGTGCTTCGAGGTAGGAGTCATCGACCCGACTTCACAGAGGCTGGAATGAAGGGGCTGATTAGCAAAGGGAAATTGGGACTGGACCCTGGGCCCTGGCACATAGGAGGCCCTCGGTAAGTGGCAGCTACTATTAGAATCCAAAGATGACTCCCAGATCTGTGTCTGTTGCAGTTGGGTAGGCAAGGTGTCACCAAGCAGGTGGAGTGTGGAGGACAGATCTGAACAGCCCTGGAGGTCTGTCCTGTGAAGATCCTCCTTTCACAGATGGGAGAAGAGGTTGACCATGGGCTGGTGAGAGGTCCAGTTCCCTGAGGTTGTGCTTGTGATGACATTATGTGCCCTAATTCCCTCCCTTCTTTTCAGTCATTGGGCTGTGGTTGATCTCAGCTAACCAGCATGTCCCCACCCACCCACTCTACAGTCTCACAGGTGCGTAGATAATCACCTCATCCAAGGTCAGGACTTTTAGGGAGAGCAGTCCTTTCTTCTGTGCTGAGTACGAGATGAGATGGTGTGAGATCTGGAGCTGCTGCAGCCACCTTGTTGGCACGAGTCTCGCTGAGAATCAGGACATGTTGGAAGTGGAGCTGAGCTGCGGAGCTGGATGCCCGTGTCACATTGCACTCACCTCATGCTATGCCTTCACCACTACTGGACTATAAGTCAATCCATTTCTTCTCTGCTTTGTGGTTTGGGTTGGTTAGTTCTCTCTGGCCACAAGTAGACTGCCTAACTAGTCAGTCCACAGCTCAGGGCTGAAGCTCTGAGCTTGTAAGACTGCACTGACAAACAGGCTGGACTTTCAGGGGTGGTCAGCTGGGTTGGTGGAGACAATCAGACTACAAGTTGAGGCCACAGCTTCAAGGACTGGGGTCACAGCTAATGTTTTTGTCCCTAGGAGCTCTCAGCAGCCTAGGGGAAGTGCTTGAAGCTGGTTGTGATTCTGATACAGGGGTGGGCTTTTCCTGCAAATGCTGTAGGACGGGGTTACAGGAAATTGGGGGGGGGTGCACATGAAAGGCAAGGGTTTGGGCAGACTGTCCCTCAGCTTGAGTTTATGTGATGCTTCCTGGGGATCAAATTCAGGTAATGCTTTTGGCCACAGACTCATAGGTGATGTGGGACCCTTCTCAGAGCCTCATCTCCGTGGGTCTGTGAAGTCGGGGGTCCTGTGTGTGGTAATGTTAGTTGCTCCTCTCTTTCCACACGGTGCTGGGCAGCATTGCCATTCAGCTGAGCCCAGCGCAGCACGTAGAACTGTGAGCAAATTAATTGTTCAGTTTTTCAGGCAAAAATTGATAGAATAAATTAGAAATAAAACTGTCAAAAGACTATTCATTTAAAAGAGTTCATTTACTGTGCCCACCGGGTCTCTGAGAGTTCACTAGAACAGCAGGTAAGGGGTTAACAATGCTGCCCAGAGGTCTGGTCTTGCGAAAGACCTTGGTTCCTCACCTTTGAACTCAAGCAGGAGGTTGGTGGGTATCCCCAGTGACTTGGGGTGCATGGGAGAGACCACTGGGGGCTCCAGAATGATAATCCTCCAGGACTTGGGGGTTTCGACTGCCTAGGGCTCCAGTCCTAACCTGGAAAGCCATCCCAGGGGTGTTCTGATGATGGTGCTGGCAGTCAGCAATGCCCTGGCCTCCCATCCTGATGGACCATTAGAGGCTGCAGAGAAGCCCCATCGTTTTCTCCTCCGGGCGCAGGAAAGCTGTCCATGAGCATTTCTGCAGGTAGCAGACTGCATCAGCAGAGGATGCACATGCCCTCCAAGGTCACCGAGCCTCTGAGGGCCCCACACCTTCCTAGATGGCAGGTTGAAGGGGACAGTTGGACCAGATGCTCATAGGCCACAAGCCCAGTTTCGGGGCTTTGATGGCCTCGTGCCAGCCCACACCCCACTGTCCTGAGGCTGTGCTGACCTGTGTGCCCGACTGTGGTCCTGAGAGCAGACTGTCCTTTCTGGGTGTCCCCAGACCCAGTCCCATGCCTGGCTTAGTTTAGATGATGTTGGACAATAGCCAGGCCTCACCCATCCTCCTCGCCCTCCTCCCTAGTGGATGCTGACGGAAGGAGTGCTGTCTGTCGGTGAAGAGCTCAGCTTCTGATGGGGGGTCCACAGGAATCACGGCAAGGGAGATCTTTTAGCTCCGATTCTGGCATAAAATGAGCACTTAGTAAATAACACCTGTAAAGTATCATGATGGTTCGCCCTCAGACGTGATTCAAGGCTTGTAAGTGGGACCTCACATGGCAGGTGGGTTGCCCAGCCCTCTAGCTGGCTTCTCCGTCCTGTGGAACCCCACCCCCCATCCACAGGGGCGCCTTCCGGGGCTTCGGGTGTGTGGTGGGAGGGCTGCAGGCATGACCGCGGGCGCCCCTGCTCCGTCACCAACACTACTCACCCTCCCGGCCTCCGGCTCCATCGGCCAGTAGAACATGAGCTGCACAGCTGCCCCAAGAGGATCCGAGGCAGAGTTCAAAGTGTGTCCCCCTCCCACCCTCTCTCTGCCTCTCTGAGGGCAACCCAGAGCCCTCCCCCCAGTGCCTGTGCCCACAGGGCTGGAGGAAATCTCGAAGCCCCTGCCTCCCCAGGTCCCAGGCCAGTCGTCACAGACCCAGTCCATGGTCAGTTCCTTGGGAGGACGACCAGCTCAGAGGCTGCCATCCTCACCTGCCCAAGAGGGTGGACAATGGGACTGGGTCCAGCCCTGCTTGGCCCTGCTCAGCCCAGAAGCCATGCAACTCAGTGCCCCTGGCAGGCGCAGCGGGGAGGCCCACAGAGGAGACGCCCTCCCTACAGAGAAGAGCTCCCTGCTCGGCCAGGGCACAAGGTTCTTGTTCTGGAGTCACTTCTTCCTTCTGTGACCTCCAGCGGGGGCTGTGGGGGGAGGACGCACCCCCCCCCCTCCACTGCCCCTGTCCTCAGAAGGCTCACACCCCTCACCAGCGAAGGCCACCCACTGGCACCCCTCCCTGGCCTCAATCACCCCCAAACACAGACACCCTCGGACTTTGTAGCTGTTTTTATTATCAATATTATCTTTTCAGTTAAGCCTCCCTTTAAGGGTGAAATGAAATCCAACCATTTACAGAGAAAATGATTTCAGAATGTACGTTTGATTTTCCCTTACAAAAAAAATAATACTATTATCGGTGTCCTTAATGATACGTTTCCCAGGGCCCTGCCTTCTGCTCGGGCGAGTCCCGTTTCGCCACCCTGTCACCACCGCCCCTAAAGCTCTCCCACATGCCCCTAGGACCGGACGTGGCCATGGGGGAGCCAGGCCTCGAGACCAGAGGTCACAGGGCCAGCAGCTCCCAGAGAAAGAATCTCTGGTGACAGGGCCAGTGGTGTGTCAGCATTCGCATTCACAGTTTGGTTTCCTTTCATATCGGGGGAGAGGCCCAGGGCTCCCTGGTCCCCCAAATTCCCAGTGTATGAAGTGATTATACATGAAACTCTCCAGCCCCAAGCTGCGGCTCCCCACCTGACGAGGGCCCTCTCCACCTGATGGCCAGGCGGTCCCTGGTGGTGACCGCAGGTCTGAGCGGGACAGCAGCGTCTGGCAGTTCGGAGCTCCTCCCTTAGTCCTTCCCTGGCCTCTGAGCTGGAAAAGTCGGGCTCAGGGACCCCTGCCAGCGTGGGGCAGGGGCAACCCCACGGCAGCGGAGCGTGCCAGGAAAACGGGCTGAGAAAGCCAATGAGGAAGGGCCCGGCTCAGGCGCCATTCAGGAGCCCCGAGATCGCCTGTCCAGGTGCCGAGCAGAGGAGGCTGGGAAAGCAGGCCCTAGGGTGACCTGAAGTCACAGGGACACCTTGACCTCTTGCGCCACTTCCCAGTCCCAAGATGGACCCGAGAGAGACGTTGCTGTAACGCTAAGGGAGGGGCTCCTCAGGCGCACCTGGACGGCAGGGCAAGCAGAGCCCCCCAGCTGCTTCATGCCACCTCCCCAGAGCACAGCGGGCACCTCCCTTCCTCTCCGGGCCCACCCGGAGAGCCCCAGTGAGACACCCAGGAGAGTCCCTGCTGGAGTTGAGGGGTGGGGCACCAGGATGTGGCTGGGACCAAGGGACCTGGGGAGGTAGTGAGCTCTCAGCTGTAGAGCCCTCGGGTGGGGAGGATTCTCATTCCTTGCACTGAAAGACAGACAGACACACAGACAGACAGACCCCACAGCCCCTTCAGCCTTGCTTCCTCGGTCATTTTGGGGAGCTGCAGGGAGCGCGCCCACAGGCTCCCACACCCGCACACACGCATGTATTTGCAGAGGCACACAGACACGCACGGACGCACAGCATCATGCACCCATGCTCGTAAATACACACGCGCGGACGCTGCCTCCGGCAGGCTCTGTATTCCCGCGTCACTGGATGAAGGTCCCAGGGGGATTGGGGGGGGTCTCACCCTCCCCACCACTGCAGGTCCTCACTGCATGCCAACCCGGGGCTGGCGGTGAGGGGGCGGGGCAGTTCGTCCCAGGAGGGGATTACTGATATGTCATTTCCACTCTCTCCCCCTCCGCCAGAGGTGCTCCCTGTCCCTGTATCACCCTCCCGGACCCCACCTCCATGGTTTAAAGGAGGGTACAGGCACGCCCCGGTGGGTTAGCAGTTGGGTCCACCATCTTCGGCTGGTGCAGTCCACACACATCCCCAGGACCTGGGTTTGCGCCTCAGGGACAGACGGAAAGCCGAGATGATGAGCCAAATAAAATGAATGTTTCCTCTCCCTCCTCTCTCTTCCTGCCTGCCTGCCTGCCTTCATTCCTGCCTGCATCTTTCCTTCAGAGATATATATATATATATGGCACAGGGCAGCCTAACTGAAGACTACCGCTCCCAGCTTCCCTTGCAGCGACTCACAGTCATGTGACTAGGTCCTGGCCAGGGAGACGGAGCCCAAGCGGCCAGGCCTCTCTGGCTCAGTTCTGTCTCTCTGCTGCCCGAGGCTGGCCGCACGAGACCTCCTTCCAGCACGGGGAGGGGTGTCTGACGCCAGCAGGGCTGCCCAGCTCCTCCCGCCACCTCCCTCCGGACCAGCACGCTAGAAACAAACTTGTCTCGCTTAAACCAGGGCAACGTGGGGTCTCTTCATTGCAGGAGCTTAGAATCTACTCGAACAAATACATCTCCCACTCCCATGAGGCAAACTGTGAGGACTGAGATGACAGACGACCGACCTTAATGTCTCTCTTGGGCCCGGGGTGGCCTCGTGGCCCCTTCCTGAGCCCTAGCCAGGCCCCAAGAGAGGGGCAGAGGGTGACTCCATCTGAGAGAGAAGAGCTGGGGCTGTGGGTGCCAACAGGAAGGGGTGACGGGAGCCCCCTCCTCTCCACCCCCAGGTCCAACTTACTAGGGTGACTACAGCCTAGACTCTGGCTCCCCCAAACCTGAGAGCTGGACGCCGGCCTTGCAGTGACAGCCCAGGGGACAGCACTATTGAAGAAAAGGGAGCAGCAAGGCCAGGCTTGGAAACCAAAGGTCCCCTGGGCTTCCCCAGGCCCCGCGCCTGTTTCGGCTGGTGTGTGTGCGAGCTCAGCGTCCCCCAGAGCTGCCGTGTCCTGCGGGGCAGGTGTGTGTTCTTGCTCTCTCCGCCCAGCACCCAAGGACAAAGCGTCCAACCTTGCTTCCTTCCAGCTGGCTGTTTCTCGTCCCCTCCCACCTAGGTGTCCCTTTGCCAAATGCATCTATTTACAGAGCCTGGGGACCTCCCAGCTCACCACAGGTCCGTAGCCCCCGGACACCAAATGCTGGGCTTCCCTGGGGCTGGGGCTTCCCAGGGCTGCCCTGGGCGGTTCCTGAGGATCTCATCCCCACCCTGCCCGCCCGCTCTGCTACCCAGTAACCATCATGCACTCGCCCTTGGCAGCCCCTGGCCACAGCGCTCTTGGCAGGCAGAAGGGGTGGTCCCCCTCTCCCGAGGAGGCTCCTTTTTCCAGCTGGATGCCTTGATTCTCGATTCCCAAGGGCTAGAGTAGGGAAAACTGCCGGACCCTTCCTCTCCGGCCCTCGAGGACCACCCAGTGCGGACGCAGGGAGATGGGGGGCGGCGCCACCCCTGCGCGCCACTGGCCCTAGGGATCAGGTGGCCTTAACCTTCGACTGCGTCTGCTTTGGCCCTGGCGGGCGGCCTGCCCTCGGGACCCTTGCTCCTCCGCCCACCTTCCACCGTGCTCCTGGGCTCCTGGTAGGGGTTGTCCAGCAGGTAGCGGAACTGGTGGTAGTTCTTGAGCAGGTACTTGGGGGCGTACATGTGCTCGCTGGGGTCAGCGGGCGGGTACTCCTGCTGCGTGCCGTCAAACCAGCCCCCCGTGCGGATCAGGCTCCGGATGTAATTGAGGTCCCGCTTGTCCTCATAGTCGCCCCAGCGGGGGAAGTCGCCGTTCTGGGCGGACACGAGCTTGAAGTAGATGCCCTCGGGCGTGAAGCACCAGGAGCAGTGCCAGCCGGCGAAGTGCAGGGGGCTGCCCAGCGACCACTGCACGAGAATGTGGCCGGTGCGGTTCTCGTACTGGCGGAAGTTGGGCATGGTGTAGTACTGGCGGCGCCGCAGGCGGATGCCGTCCAGCCCGTACACCGTCTGCAGCATGTCCACCGTGCAGCCGGACACCACCTCCAGGGTGCCCGGCTGCTTCCAGAAGAAGCCGTAGAGCGACTTGCGCATGTGGAAGGCGAAGGGCTCGGTCCAGCCGTCGTAGAGCTTGAGGAAGAGCACGCCGTCGCGCGCGGGGATCTCGTCGGCGTCGTCGATGATGAAGACGTCGTCCGGCCGCAGGTTGCGCAGGCGCGACACGCCGTCCTGCGTCAGGAAGGTGCGCAGGTAGTCGTCGGCGATCCAGCCGTCCTGCCGGCCGCCCCGCGGGAAGTGGTCCAGGAACACGTAGAGCACCTTGTGGCGGATGTACTCGAAGCTGCCGTTGGCCAGCATCTCGCGGAACTTGAGCGGCCGCGGCTCCCCGTACGCCGTGAAGTTGGACTCGCACACCACGAAGGCGTCCACCACGTCGCCGAGCTCGTGGAAGCGCACGGCCAGCAGGTCGAACTCGTGGTTGATGTTGATGGCGTTGATGACGCGGCGCGGCACCCCGCGCGGCACCAGGCGCTCCTTGGTGGGCAGGTTGGAGAACTGCACGACGGTGGGGACGCCGCAGCTCGGCCCGTGCCAGCCGGGCAGGCACACGCACTCCACCCACGTGCGCCGCTCGCCCCGGCCCGCGCGCTCCCGGGCGCTCAGCAGGCGCCGCGCGGGGCCGCGCTCCGCCTTCTGCCCCGGCCCGGCCCCCAACCCCGACCCCGACCCCGACGGGGCCTTCTCCAGCCTCTTGGTGCCGGCTTTGAAGCAGACGCCCCCCGCCTTGGTGCGGACGAAGTACTCGGTGGTGTCCTCCGGCAGCACGAAGTCCACGCGGTGGAGCTCCTGGGCGGCCCTGCTCGGGGGCAGCGGCTGGAGCAGGGGCGAGTGGGAGTAGAGCGGCGTGCGCAGCAGGTCGGGGCCGCCGGGCTCCTGGCTGGCCTGCGGCGTGACCGGGGCATTGTTCCAGAAAAAGCTGGACACCAGGTTAGGGCTGAGGGAGGCCAGTTCTCGGGGGAAGGTGACATAGGACAGGGTCTTAAAGAAGTGCAGGAAGGAGATGAGGCACAGGCCGGCCATACAGAACATGAGGAAGAGTTTGTAGCGTCTCATCTTCATCCTGCGGGGAGGAGAGCGGAGGTCAGAGTCGGGATCCGGCTTTTGCTGCCACCGTGTTTGCAAACATCCTGGCCAGCGCCGGAGGCCCCTGCATGAAGTCCCACTCATTGTACCTAGTGCCCCTAGAAAGCCAGCAGGGAGGACACCCCTCCTGGCTCAGGAACTCACCCCAGCGCCCACAGCCCTTCCCCTCAGACAGCGGCCGGGTCACCGCACATCTCTCTTCAGCCTGTTCCTCCACCTGGCAGGTGCCAGCCTGACACAGCTGATGGCTTTGCTCCAGGAGCAAAATGCATCCTGAGAAAAGCTCAGGCCTGCAGTGCAGAGCCTGCCAGAAGACAGACACCCCAGGGGACGGGGGCAAGAGGATGCTAGGCTATGTGAGGTCCCTCCACTGCACTGCCAGAGGCGCCGTTCCTGCCCCACCTACCCACCCACCCCTTTTCTTCTTTGGCCGATACATGAACACATCTCCAAGCTCTTTGACTGATGAATATATTCCATTAAGTATCAAGGGAGCGCATTTCATTCTAACATATTTAAAGAAGAAAATTACATAAAAGTGCCCCATCATTACCCCCTGCCCTGTACTGTATGATCACCAGACATCAGCAATTTGATCTGTTTGAAGTGTATTGACAGTTTTATATGCGATTTTTCTGTTCTTGGCTTTATGTTTTCATGAATATAGTCGTATTAGACACTAAGTCCAACCGAGAAGTTTTCTTCAATGACTAAAGATGTTCCTACCAGTAGGAACAAGTCTACTGCTCAAGTCCCACGTCATAGTTTCAATAATCCTCAATGCATCGCTCTTCATAAGTGATTCATGAACATCGCTGTTCTGTTTGCAGTGTAGGCCGCTGGCGTATGGCTGTGGAAAGCGGGGTCTGGCGTTCTTTTCTTACAACGAGAGACTCTATTTTGGAATATGTATAGCTTGTCAGAAAAGTTGCAAAACGAGCACAGAGGTTCCCCAGGGCTCCTCACCCATCTCCCTCGTGTTCATGTCTCACCTCACTGTGGTACATTTGTCACAGCTCACTGTGGTACATTTGTCACAGCTAGGAAACGGAAGCTGACAACGCTGTTATCTCCACGCCTTATCTGGATGCTTCTATCACATGAATGAGCCGTGCAGCCAGAGCATGCTGCCTGGAACCATCCGGGAACCATTCAGCTCATGGTACCCTGGGACCGGGAGGCGGGCAACAGGCCAGGAGTGTCACCATCTGACCATGTGGACCAGTGATTAACATAGGGTGACCCACCCAGTGACAGGTGGGGCTGGGACAGGAGCCTGGCTTCTGGTGTCTTCATGTCTCCTTCCAGACCTGCTGTCCTTCTCTCTAGAACATTCTTTCCCATAAAATAGTCCTTTCTCTGATTTCTCCTTACTTGCCTGGGTCACGTGGGTGTCCTCCTGCCTTACTGGCCTTCCTCCCTGACTCTGAGGACAGCAGGGTGACTCTGAGGACAGCAGGGTGGGGTGAAAGAGTCACACCTGGCTTCAAACTACTGTAACCCTCCAGCCAGGCTCCTCCTCCTCCCAGGCCTCCACTTCCACATCTGTGAAACGGTGTTTCTGATGTACAACAACGCAAGGTAAACTCTTTCGTATCTATGACTGAGGGTGCACGGCTCCAACATGATTTTCTCTAAGCTACACAGCCCTACGGTGCAGAATCATGAAATGTTCCATCCAGAACAAATTTTAAGGACCATCTCTGCCAAGATGCTCATTTTCTAAAGGAGAAAATCAGGGTCTCAGGGACCTCAGGGACCCGCTCAAAGTGACGCCTCCTGGGCAGGCACCAGGGTGGCTTGCCTGTGCCACACACCCCGCCAGCCTCGCCTTGGTGAGGAGGCCTGAGCGACGCAGGAAGAGCGGAGTCACCAATCCTACAGGCCACGGTGGCACTTGCGTTATTGGGTCCAAGACCCCCGCCTCCTCCAGTCTGCAGGCCTGTACCCCATGGCTGCCCACAGTGGCTGGCACAGCGGCTGCAGTGTCCAGCCGGGGATGGCGCCTCACCTCTCAGTGTGAGCTGTCCCGGGGGCAGGTGGGAGGGACTGTTCCTGGGCAACGTTTTGAAGTGGGGCTTCTGAACTCCCCTCTCTACTGTGGGCCTCAGCCCTGCTCTGGGGAAGTGAGACCGGCTAGACCAGGCCAGCAGGGCAAATGGCCAGGCAAGGCGGACAGGGGTCTTTCCCAGGGTCCAGGCTTAAGCAACACTGCAAGCTGAGGTCAGCAGAAGACTCAGGGCAGCCCGCCTCCATCTGCCACAAGCTCTCCACGCTTGGGACGCACCGCTGCGGGGCACACGCCAATCCCAGCCCTGCTGGGAGGAAGCCCCCAGCAGCAGTGGGCGATGAGCCCTTGGCAAGTCAGACACCAGCGAGGGAAGTCGCCTGCCTGCTTGGTCGAAAGGGGCCCTGTGGCCCCACCGAGGTCACACTGACCCAGCTGCCCTGTGGCTCCCCGTCAGGCCGGCTCATTCAGGATCCAGTTACCTCCCAGCTGTGCCCTTCGGAGGACAGGTCACGGGGCCTGGGATCTCCCTCTCAGTCACGGGGGCCTTCATATATTTTGGTAAGTACTTCACATACACTTTTTCTTTAAAAGAAAAGGTGCAGGGAGGAATGAAAGTGGGGAGGGAAGCAGGCAGGGAGAGAGGAAGAAAAAGCATTTTTATTTAGCTGTTCATCTTGCTTGCGCCCCCGGGGCCCAGGACGCAAACTGGAGTCCTTGGGGTCTGTGTGGACTGGGCCAGATGGAGGCGGCGGGCCAAGCTGCTGCTCCACCCAGACGTGCCTTCACATACAGGTCTCGGAAACAGAATAAATGAGCACGGGCCCCGGGGGCGCATCTAATTCTCTCACCCCCCACCCCCCGCCGGGAGCTTGTTGTGACTGCCTCATTTTGAAATCGAGACTCAAAGAGATGACGAAATCTCCAAAGGACACTGAGGCATACAAGCCAAGGTGGGACCTGACTCGACTACCGTCACGGACCCACCTGGGCCCCGTTCACAGCGTTCCTGCATCTGTTAAAAGACTTTGTGCAGAATCCACCAGGCATAACGAGAGCTGATAAGTCACTGATGCCTGCTACCCAGCTCCTGTCCTGAAACATGACATGTGACCTTATCACATCCTCCCACCTCGAAGCAGGTACCACTGCCATCCCATTTTATAGATGAGGAAACCGAGGCCAGAGAGATGGTGTTGACTTGCTCAGTGTCAAGCAATTAGTTAAGGGTCAGTAGTGGGATTGCATCCAATGGAAAAGCCATCTTGAGCCCTTCCATCTGCCAGCTCAGCCCAAGCTGGGGACAGGGGCCTTCATGGTGACCAGTGAAGACAACTCAGCGGATGGGACCGTCATTGTCACGATGGACCCAGATAACACCCCGCCAGTGCTCAGTTAGCCCAGGTCATCGTTTACTCAGCAACTGCTCACTGAGCGCCTCCGGCGGGCCAGGCACTGGGCAAGGGCCTGGGGGTCCAGGGCACTGGGGAGGCAGGTGTGTGTCAGAAGCCCCGCCCTGGAGCCCACTGGAGGGCTGTGGGGCCGCTGCAGTGCCCAGGCTCTCTGTCCGTCTCAGCCCCACTGCGGACAGAGCTGCTCAGCAGCTGAGAGGCACCTCCTGCCCAGAAGCGGGTGGAGGCGAGCTGGGGCAGGCACACATTTCAGGGGGTATGTAACCCTAAAAGCAGGAGAGCTGCTCCCAGCACAGAGGACACAGCAAATAGGCTGGTGGACCCCAGGTTTGCTGGGGGCCACCCCTAAGGCCTGGGTCTCCTGTCTAAGGTTGTGCAGGGGATGAGCCTAGTGTTTCCTGGCAGCCAGGTACTGGTGGGCACAGGAGGCAGAGGCTCCCCAGACCCAGGCTGGCAGCAGGACGAGCCCAGGGGCATCTGCCTCCTCCTCCTCCTGGGCTGGTTCTCACCTGTGGTCATGCCCTGGAAGTTTCCAGCCCGGCAGGTTTCTTTCTTCCCTCCCTCTCACACTTCTCCCTTTTCCTGCTTGGACCTTTTCCCTTGGCTCTGCTGGGAAGACATGACAAAGGGAAAGGAAGCAGAGACGCCAAACCCCACGCCCCAGCCATGACCTCAGGGTTTCGGCTCCGGAATAGTCAGGACTCCTGGCCAGAGAGAGGACATGTTCCCCTGGACACCGCAGGCTGTGACCACAAGGCTGGCACGGCGGGCAGATCCTCCCAGGTGCAGACACGCCCTGACCACTGTCCGTGGTCCTGAGATCGCCTGCGCTGACCAGGGTCCTAGCTAGGCTGTGGGTGCCACGGGCCTGCTCACCCTGGCCCCGCAGCCTCCTCTGGTCAGTGGTTCATGTGCTAACACTACTTCCCCATCCACCACCCTCTGGTCCCCTTCCCTGCCTGCCCCATGACACCTGATCCCTGGAGTCCTTAGCTCTGGGGCAGCCATGGGATTCGCAACTCCTCCAACTGGAACAAGGGGCCAGCTGCAGGCTGTATGCCCAGCAGCAAACAGATTCCACACCTCATTTGCTCAGGGCGCCCCTGGAGTGCCCTCCTGTGCCCACCTCCCACCCCTGTGCAGCCCCGCAACCCCCGTGAGGAAGGCAGGAAGGGCCTCTTTGCTGCATCCTCAGCCGTGCCCAGCAGCTCTTGAGATGCAGCGTCAGCCAGAGGTTACAAGAGTCAGGTCTGGACACGCCTCTGACCTTGGCAAGGGATTACACCTCTCTGCACCTCGGGGCCCCTCCGTAAGATGGAGGCGTAACAGCCCCAGCCGCACAGGGCCGTGTGCGGACCAGAAGAGGACTGGCGAGGGCACAGCAGGAGTCGGGAAGCAGCGGCCTCCACTGTTCCTGGAAGGCAGGAGGGCGTGGGCTGAATCCTGGTGCTGGGATGTGCTCCTGGTGGGCCTCTCTCTTCTCAGATGCAGAGGCAGTGCCCTCCTCTCTCCGGTAGTCCTGGGGGGCCTGGATGAGTGTGGCCCCAGAGCGTCCTGTGTGGAGCCTGGCACTCGCAGACGCTCTAAAAATGCCCGTTTCTTTCCTCCGGTTGGGGTTTCCTGCCAGACGACCAAATGTGGGCGGCCTCCCCAGACACCGGGCCTGGCTCCCGGCCGGCTTTGTGGAAGGACCGAGCCCCCCGGGCCTGGCACCCACCACTCTGGGACACCTCTCAGCGAATCCTCAAGCTGCCAGACTCGAGGCCCAAAGTCGGGGAATCTGGAATCCCATGGAGGGTCCAACTCTCTCCTGGGCCTGCAGGGCTCTCCAGAACGAATGCACAGAATGCTGCCCGGTCCTTCACCCCTGGCCAGCGCCCCACCCATGCTCTCTGCTTGTCCGGCTCTGAGAACCGCCCATTCCAAGCCCTCTGGGCTGCTGCAAAGTTTTCCCTCTGGTGGCCTCAGTCTCCCTAGAACTTCTGCGCCTGCTTCCAGGTCCGTCCTTGGGGTGCAGCCGAGCAAGTCAGCGTCTCAGGGATCAGAACACAGGGTTTTTCCAGCGTGAAGTTCCATGACTCAGCAGAGCAACGGGCAGAGGAGGTGGTTGAGGAACAGAGATCGGAGTCTGGCGAGATTCGAGGAACGACTGGCACGGTGTTTACTTCTTCACCTCTTGCCATTCTTCACTCCTTCAGCTCGTGTCCCTCAGGCAGGGCTCCATGACGCAGCTGTGTGCCGGCACTGTCCCCACAAGGACTGAGAAGAAATCAGGGGCTGATTCTGCAGCCCACCCCGGGCAGTAGTAGGTTTGTCTCCATTTCGTAGATGAGGAATGGAGGCTTGGCCAGGCTGTGGAACGAGATGGAGACCAAGCAACTCCCAGCTGACAGGTGGGCCTCGGGCTCAGCAGCACTGCCAATTTGGGGGTCCTGCCCTAGAAAACACAAAGGCCTGGCCAAGGGAGGGCCTCGTGCCTCATCCCCCAGGCCCCAGGAATCTGCTCCTCTGAGACTCTCCCAAGAGAGTTGGAGCCACCAGACAGGACATCCAGGTCACCCGAACATCCCTCTCGGCTGGGCATGAGGGTCCGGGCCCCACCGTCACTGCTGGCTCAGCCCAACGCTCACACCTCAGTCCTTTCCCTAGCAAATCCTGCCCCGAACCTCATAACCAGCCCCTACAGTCCTATCCTTGCTCCTTCCTCCAAACCACTCCCAGCTCTGCCCGATCCCCAACCCTGACAGCAGCCTGAACCTCCCCAGAGTGGCTGCCCTGTGCCTGCGAAAGGCAGTTCCTAGACTTGAACCTGCCCTCAGCAGCCAGGGGCCCCCTTGCCCCGCCACTGGTCACCGGCCCAGGATGTCAGCTTCTGGTCCCAGAGGCTCACAGGCAGTGACGCTACAGAACATTTCTCCATCCACCCTGCCTGTCAGACAGAACTGGAGGCTAAATAGGTCAGTCATGCTCCAGCGCCAGCCAGGGGGTGATTGTGCTCAGAAGCCTAGGGTGGCTCCCACGGCCATGGGCTCACGGCTGTCCCACCATCTGCACGGCCCTGCCTTATTCACGCGAAGAGACGCCGCGCTCACTTAGGGTACAGTACGGCCTATGCCAGCTGCCGGCTGGGGTTTACAGATGCCTCACTTCCCTCCCCTGGGCAGGAATTATTATCCCCGTTTTACAGGTAAGGAAACTGAGGCTGGGGTGGGCAGCTGTGGAGTGTTCTTCTGCTCTCCTGGGCAGACCTGCTGGTCTCTCGGGCCTGGGACAAAACCTCCACTTAAGAGAGGGTCGGGGTATGCCCTGGTGGCTCTGGCGTTAAGTCCCAGGTTCACAGCCCAGGACCAGAGGGAACAACTAAAATGAAATAAAACAGCGCACCCTGGTGATCTAGCAGATGAGGCCACCAGACGTAGCTCATACACATCCCAAAGACCTGGGTTCCAGATCTGGGGACGAAGGGAGCAGATGGAACAACTAAATAAAATACGTGCTTCTTCCTTGTCTCTCTTCCTGCTTGTCTGCCTACTTGTCTTCATTTCTGCCTGCACCTTTCCTTTAAAAGTGGGCCTCGGTTTCCTCAGCAGCAAGATGAGCATAGAGTGGCGTCCATGTCAGGACTGCGGTGAGGAGCTCGTGTATTTCAAGGGTCTGGAACGGTGCCTGGCAGAGGGATACCAGATGGGCAGGGTGGGGCAATGTCCGGTGAGGGCCACGTGATGAAACCTTGTCAGAACAGGGGACTGCGGCCTCTGAGGTGGCATCAGGGGCTCCTGGTGGGCGGCTCTGGAGAGGGGAGAGCCAGCCACAACCTGGGGGACAGGCTAGCTCAGCATTGGGGACAGATATCCCCAGCCAGGCTCCCCGGATGCCTCTGGGACAGGAGGACGAGGAAAGAGGAGGAGGACAGGAGACAGACAAACCCCCTCCCAATAGTGAACAAGATGCTCTCTCAGCCTTTTCGGTTTACACATGAAATTCCTCTTAAGGTGAGGGCTGCAGAGAAACGTCTGTACAGTCAGGAGCTCTCTCCCCTCCATCCCAGCAATAACGCACGGGCAGCAGAGCCAGACACAACAGCCTCTCAGCCTCGCGGGGCAGAGACGCTCTCCTCACGCCACACGGCAGCTTATGTCGCAAACACTAAGGCACACGCCTCAACTGAAAACGCGTTCGCAGCGCGCCCCCGGGCAGACAAGGCCGCTGGACTCAGTTCACATACCTCCCAGGACCCAGTCCGAGAGCCGGTGCTGGCGGGGCTGGGGGAGACGACGCGGCCAACGTGAGCGTGAAATAAAATACATAAAAGCTACTTCTTTCCGTCTTCCTGCCTCCTCACCTCCAGCATTGCCTGCACCTTTCCTTAAAAAAAAAAAAAAATACGTTTTTTGCTGGTGTAGGGACTCTTGCCTGGCGCTGATGGCGGCTGGCTGGTCAGGGTGGTGGTCCCCGAGGCTGCGGTGGGAAGTCTGCCACACCGACTGGCTTTCCTTTCACAGAGACTTCCTTGTCGCAGTGACACTGTTTCAGAGCATTTTCCCCACAGCGGAACTTCTTCCAGGTTGGAGTCCGTCCTCTCAAACCCTGCTGCAACTTTATTGTTTATGTCATCTTCTAAAGCCTTTGCTGTTGTTTCAGCGATGTTATCATAACAGCATCTTCCCTGGAGCTGAGTCCATCTCCAGAATCCACGTTTGCTGCTCATCCATAAGAAGCAACTTCTTGGCTGGCCCTGGTGGGGCAGTGGTTGGGTCCGCTGCCTCTGGCTCGACACAGTCCACATACACCCCAAGAACTCAGGTCACATCCTGGGGCCAGAGTGGGGCTGAGGGACTGACTACAGGATGAATAACTAAATAAAAATGCTTCTTCCTCCTCTTTCTTCCTTTTGCCCGCTACCTACCTTCATTCCTGCCCGGCCCTTTCCTTAAAAAAAAAAAAAAAAAAAGAGGTGCACTGTGGTGTAGTGGTTAGGACAGCCGCCTCCGAAGGATCCGAGGCCACAGGTGTGTGGGCTCCGGGTGTGTGTCAAGGAAACACCAGTGTCAACTAAATTAAAAAAAGAAAAAAGTGTCTTCCTCCCCTCTCTTCCCACCTGCTCGCCTTCATTCCTGCCGTCATCTTTCCTTTAAACAAAAACAAAAACAGAAAAGAAAGAGCTCCTGATCCCTTCAGGTTTTATCAAGTTGAGTCTGAGATTCCAGCAATTCGGCCCCATCTTCAGGCTCGTTTCTCACTCTAGTTCTCTCGCTGTGTCCAAGCGTATCTGCGGTCACTGTCTCCACTGAAGCCTTGAGCCCCTCAAAGTCATCCCTGAGGGGTGGGATCGACCTCCTCCAAACTCCTGCGAACGTGGGTAATCTGACCTCCATGAATCACAAATGTCCTTAACGGCATCTAGGATGGTGAAAGCTTCCAGAAGGTTCTCAACTGACTGCATGAGCTTCTGCTGCACTTATAGGCCCAGGAGATGTGTTTCTTAGCTAATGAGACCTGGAAGTCGAAACACTCCGTGGACCAGAGCCTGTAGGCTGGAGCTGTGCTAGCAGCCTGGACACCACTGTCCTGTCCCTCAGATTCCGTGGTGACCCGGCACCTGTCAGTGACAGTCACTTGTGAAAGGAATCTTTCTTCAGAGCAGTAGTTCTGTCTGGGGGCTGAAAATATTCCGGGAACCGTGTGGTGAGCAGACGTGCTGTCGCCCAGGCTCTGCCGTTCTGTGTGTGGAGCACAGAGTGGACTTAGCATCACATTTTTTGAAGGCGGGAGGCAGGCAGGTAGGAGGGCAGAGGAGGAAGAAACACTTTTCTTTTTCTTTTCATTTACTTGTTTACAATGGTTGCTTCTCCCTGTACCTGGGACTTGAACCCAGGGGTATATGCCTGTTCCCACCTCCTCGGAGGCAATTAACTTAACTGCTGCTCCACCAGGGCGCACCTAGCATCATTCTTAAGGGCCCTAGGATTTTCAGGATGGCAAATGAGCACGGACTGAAGCTTCACGTCACCAGCGGCGTCGGCCCCTCCAGGAGTCGGCCTGCCCTAGAGGCCCCGACAAATCCTCTCAGCTAGGAGGTCCTAGGTGGTCCCCTCTCCTGCCACCCACACCAAGGACCTGCTGGTGGCACAGCCTCCGCCATCAGTGACTCAGATAGGCCCCTGGTCAACCTGCTGCGGCTTCTCCACCAGCACTGGCGGCTCCACTGTGTATTTAGATGCTGCAGAGACGCTTCTCCCTTCACCCTCCCGCCCCGGCCTCTGCTTCAAAGTGTCCTCTGCAGCCTCCCCACCGCTCTCAGCCTCCCCAGGACTGAAGACAGGATCTGGCTCTGGGTTAGGTTTTGACTTAAAGAACTGCCTTGCTCTCCTATCCACACCACCCAAACTTTCTCCACATCAGCGATCAGCTGTGTGTGCACAGCCCCTTTAATTTCCTTCTAGCACTTTCCTCTGCTTTCACAACGTGGCTAACTAGCACCAAGATCTAGCTCTCGGCCTTTCTTGATTTTCGATAAGCCTTCCTTACCAAGTTGAATCAGTTCTAATTTACGATTTAAAGTGACATCTGTGACCCTCCTTTCACCTGAAGACACAGATACCAATGTAGGATCAGTAACAGGCCTCCCTTCAACGGGCTTCGCTGTGTCTCAGGGGGGCAGGCAGGCCCAAGGAGGGAGGGCAAGACGGGGGAACGGTCAGTGGGTGGAAGAGTCAACCAACATTCGATTACATTCTCGTCTCACGTGGGCACGGCTCGTGGCGCCCAGAGCAGTGATGACGGCCACAGTCCACCACGGCAGACGCACAGACACAAGCAGGCTCACGCTGCTGGACAAGTGGACGCCGCGGGGCCACAGGCTGCCATGTGCAGAAACACCGTCTGTGAAGGCGATCAGGCAAAGTGCCCTAAAACAAGGCCGACCTGCCGCTCACGCCGCGGATAAGGGCACCACGTGCCAGACAGAGAAGGGCGGTGACTTGGCTGAGGTCACACAGCAGGCTCAGGGCACAGAGTCCCGTGTGGGTGGCAGCAGTTAGGAGGCCAGAGTCTGGTGAGGGGCATAAAGGAGCTCTTGGGGTGACAAGGACACGCCCCACACTTCAGGGCAACTCGGGCAAAAGCCCGGGCGCCCCCTTTCTCATCATTCTCTTGGGCAGCCAGCAGTCCAGAGGCTGGGCCTGGCATCCCAGGCTGAGGCCGGACTTCAGGGCTCCGGCCTCACTGCACACCCAGCCCCAGGCTGCCCCATCTGCAGGGCTGCTTGCCCACACCCTCCTCCTCCTCTGTCCCCGTTTCCCCAGCCTCGCTGGCCCGGACTCAGAAGAGATGGGCAGAGTCCCACACGCATGACACTCAGCACTCCTCTTCCAGGTCTGTCTGCTTGGGCCTCGCGCCATGGCCTGCAGATACCTGTGCCCCCCACTGCCCCCAGCCCACAGCCATAAAGGGTGCCAGGTGCCTCAGTCCCGCCCGGTACCAGAGTCCAGGAACCAGCCCGGCTCCCCGGTAAGTGGCGGCAGTGTCTGTCCTCACAGGGGCCTCCTGCGCCGCACTCCACCTGCCGTGGTCTCTGCCCAGCTCCACCCAGAACCCCTCCAACCCCACCCTCTTCTCACCTGACCGGGCGTGCCCCTGCCTTAGGACCCGGGTTGGCACAGAGCAGGGGAGGCAGTGCCCATCCCAATCGGCCTTTATGGCCTAGGAGCAGCAGCTTCCTCCTGAGAGGCTGTGTTACCCGTCTCCAGGTGAGTGCAGACAGGTAGGTGGCTGGGTGGGGCCGCCTGGTGCCAGCTCTGCCCATCTGGGCTGGGTTCGGGTTTCACTCTTCCAGGTGGGTCACTAACTATCTTAGTGCCTTGTTGTAACAGGGACCACGCAGCAGTGAGAGGCAGCCACACCTGCAGGCTCCTGGGCCCCAGGGGCAGGGGTGGGAGCACCTGGGTTTCCACTTTCAGGTGAGGGGCCTGGCACTCCCTCTCCAGGTGGAAGGTCACTGTGAGTGGTGCCCTGACTGCCAAGTTGCAGCCTGACATTTGCAGTGGGTCGCAAGCAGGCAGGCCGGCCTGGCAAGGGGCAGAGTCTGAACCCTGTCTGCTCGGCCCCTGGGGGACTGACCCCAGAGCTGGGGACCTGGAGCAGGCCCGGCGTGGGTGAGGGGTGACCGTGCGTGGGAGCAGAGGTCGGACTGTGTGGCTGGCACACATGAGAAACTGGGGAGCCCAGAGGAGAGCCCCAGCACTGCTGCCCCAGCAGCTCCATGCCCACAGCTATCGTCAAAGAGACGGTTCTGAGTTCAAAACGACAGGCTCCTCCAGAGGGTGAAGACCCAGGTGCCGAGGAGGGTGGGCAGCATGGAAGCTGGCCCTGAACTAGGGGCCATTAAAGACACTTCACAGGTTGGGAGATGCCTTCTCTTCATCCCTCACACCCCAGCTTAGCCTCTGTGCCTCCTGGAGGCAGCCCAGCCTGCTCAGGAGACCCCACTGGGGAGACACCTCCTGCTGGTCCACGGCCACCTGAGTCCTGCTCCCCACAGCAGATGGGCCCCAGGGAACACAGGGCAGAAAGGTCCAGTGCTTGGATGCCCTGGTGCCTTGGAGACTCGGGCCTTGGGGATCCCCTCCACCAGGCAGGGATGCTGAAGACCTTCCGTGATGATCAGGCAAGGTGGTTGGTGGGGGGTGGGGCAGGAGGAGTGTGGCGTGTCAGGGGGGAGGAGGGAGGAGGAAGAGAGGGTGGGGCCAGGCAGGGACCAGCAGTGAATCGGGCAGGTCATTACTTATTAACAGAACTTCTGATTAGAGGAGGAACCTGCTCCTCCCAGTGCACGAAGACGGACATGGCCAGTCCAGCAAAGGAGACTGCGCGGCCCAGGCAGGCTTACTGTTTCCGTCCTAATGGAAGCCCCGAGGCTGGGGGGATAAGCACCCTCCCCAGACCCCTGGAGCTCAGGCTGGCTGTCCCCTGGCCACTTCTAGTCACTGTCCTGTCCTGTCCTGTCAGATGTAAATCGAGGAAAGGCAGGGAGGACAGCTCTAACCTGCCTGCTCCCACATCTGTGGGGGACAGAACGCCCACCTTGGGCCCCCAACTAATGCAGCGCCCCAACCCTCAGGAGGCAAAGGGGGTGAGCCCTGTGATGAGACAGCATCCCCTGAACCTGGGACACCTCAACCCTTCTTGCCTCCTTTGACTCTTTCCGGGGAGGTCACTTAATGTCCCTGGTCCTCAGTGTCCCCATCTACAACATGGGAACATCCTAGTGCCTCACCCCGTGAGGCTCAAATGGGAACGGCCTTGACAAAGACCAGTCCTGAGCCCGAGTGGGCGTTCAGAGCCCCCACTCCACGCTTGGTCAGAGCACTGCGAGGCGGGTTTGCACTTCCGTCCAAAATGCCCACAGGCCCCACACCTGCTCCTCGTCGCCACAGGCCTCCTTGTGTCCGCCCCGCCTGTTTCATTTTTCTCCCCGTGATCTGAGTTTTTGAACAAGGCCACTGCCTTTCCATCTGGGACCGGACCCTACGCATTCTCTCACAGCCGAGTCCCCATCAGACTCAAATTCCTGTGGCCCCTGCTCCCGCCCCATCACACGCAGAATGAACCCCAACTCTTCCCCACACCCACAGGTCCCCCAATCTGGCCCATGTCTCCGCTGATCGCCCCTGGTTCACTGGGCTCCAGCCCCCGTCCCGTCTCTCCCACACCCCGGGTGGGCCGGTCTGAAGTCCCTGCACTGGCCGTTCCCACCACCTAAAACGCCCTTCCCTCAGATCTCCAGAGGCTTTCCTGACCGGCCAGCTGCCCCTCCAGGTCATCTGCTCCCAGTACTCCTCACAGGGAAGCCATCTGTTTACTGCTACGGGCCCGTCTCCCCGCCCCCACCCAGTTATTGGAATGTCAGCCACCAAAGAGCTGGGTCACTGTGGGCCTCCATCACCAGTCACCGCTGCTCCCCAGCCCGGACAAAGCCTGGGCCTGAGCAGGAGCTCCCTAACCAGATTCTGAATGATGACAAAGTTCTTCTAAGAAGACAGACTCTGGGTGACGAGTCTCGGTCTGGTATGGGGGAGCCTGGGGCATCGGGTCTGGCCAGAGGCCCAGGAAGAACCCCCTGCCCCCCATCCTGCTGAGACCAGCGAAGTCCCGTGCAGGCAGCCCTGGCACTGCCAGCCCCTCCTGCCAGGCCCGCCGGTCCTCCAGGGGCAGGGTACAAAGGGCCACTTCAGAGCGGGGCCTCAGCTCCATGTCCAGCCCAGGAGGCAGGAGTGGGAGGCGGGCAGGCGCCGTGGATCGCAGGGCCTGCAGCTAGAGGGTTGCGATCCTGCCTGGGTGCCGGTCACGGGGTGGAGGCCGATGTCGGGCTCAGGGCACTCGGCGGTTGGGGAGGGAACACTTGTGCCCTCCAGAGGCCCAGAGCCAGCTGGGGGAAGGAGGACGAGGGCAGACCGGCTGGGATCCAGGACAGGCTGTAGGGAGGGCAGGCGCCTGGGCAGTGCCTGGTTTCCATCCCGCCTGGAACATTCCCCAGCACAACACTCCCTCGAATAGTAGATCCAACAACCCGAGCTGATAACCTGTGACCTGGGCCTGGTACCCAGGGAGGCTGCAACACCACTGGGCATTCTGAACATTCCTCCTTCTGAGCTCCAGAGGAACGTGACCAGGCACGCAGCTGCCCAGGCCAGGAGCCCGGGGGCCACGAGTCCTCCTCCTCCTCGCTGAAGCCACGCACCTATTACCAATTACCAATTACCACTTGATTTTCATGCCCCCCTCACCTGGACAACAGCAGAGGCCTTCCCTCGGAGCTCCCAGCCTGTTCCTTGTGAGTCAAGCAAAAGCCTCCCGGCTTGGAAACACTGCCCTCAGGATAAAGTCCAAATCCTCCAGGAGGCTGAAGTTTCTGTGATCTTCCACTCCTCCCACCCCACGCCTGTCCTGGGAGGGCTGGCTGAGCTATATGCCCCCAGCCTCCCTACCCCTGAGCTGTGGGAAGACCTGAGCCAGACCCCCGGCCTCCAAGCCCCAACAGAGTCTGACGCCAGGGAGCTGAGTGAATAAATGATCGCTCCCCCAGTCCACATACCTAGGCCTTTCAGGGCTGCTGGGATCCCAGGCCAGGCATGGGGCTCGGGAAAGTGGCGACCTTTGGGCATGGGTGGTTCATTTGCATGAATTCTAAGTTCCTGCCCACAGCAGGTGGCAGGGGCAAGGGGCAAGGAGGGAAATTACTCCTGCCTCAGGACACTCGGGTGGCTCGCAGTCTGGAGGAGGTACAAGAAGGTAGAAAAGGAAACCACAGCAGCTCACAGCTGTCTACTCAGAGCCCGCACACAGCAGGTGCTCAGCAAGCTGCTGCTGCTGGGCCAGAACCCTGCCCTGCCACCCACAGCTCCGGGGCCCCTGAAAAGCCCCCTCTCTGGGACTGATGGCTGAGGTATAAAAGATGAGGCTGGCCCTCTGGGGAGGTGACTTCTGCCTGGGGCCCAGTGTCACCGTTAGTGCCCTGCAGAGAGTGGTCCTGAGCAGGTGCCAGGCTGCCGGGGAGTGGTGCCAGGCTCCCAGGGAGCACCCACAAAACAAGCCCTTTCTCTCCCTCTCCCCAGTCACTGTCCACCCAGCCTGCTGGCGGGGCGGGGCCCTGTGGGTCAGGACCTGGCTGTGTCTGCAGGGGCACTCACCAAATGGCAGGGCACCACGCACACTGGAGGCACCGGGCCCCCTGCTCCTTAACACACGGAGCCACCATCTGTCTCTGCCACATGGACCCTTAGCCCTGCCACCTGCCGGGTCAAAGTTTCCCAAATGGGCCCCAAGTGCTCAATCGTGCAGGTTTTGGTCAAGGAGAGAAAACGAAACTATAACAATAAAATAGCAATAAAATATCATCACGTGGTGAAAAGGTCTTCCTGGAATCAGGTGACCAGCTCTCAGCAGTGCCACTCACCTCCTGACACCTAGGCACTCCCAGAGCCTCCTTCCCCATGCTGTCTCACCTCGGCCTCACAGCCTCCTTTCACAGATGAGGAAACCGAGGCTGGCCCAAGTCAGGCACCGCCTGGGGCTGGCGTGCACCCACCAGTCAGTAAGGAGTGGTCCTGCCCTGGGGCCGCGCTGCCTGGGGGCGGCGGGAATGGTTCTCTGGGGGCTGGCAGCACCAGGGGTGGGAGGAGGGGGGAAGGCCAGGGCCCTGAGGCTGGAACGTGGGTGCCAGAAGCCAAAGCAGATGGGACTCAAAGGAAGGAGGTCAGAAAGTTTGGACAGAATTCTCGGGGTGTATCCTAGCAGCACCAGACCGGGACCCCATTTACCTGAATGAGGGAAAAGCAGGTTGTGTGCCTAGTCTGGGGATGTGCCTAGTGCTGGGCACAGTGTAACCCCGGCACTCAGCCCTCTGGTGTCCCCAGAATGAAGCCAGCAGGGTCCTGGCTTCTCTCAGGGAGCCTTTTCTTCCCTCTTCTTAGCATGTAACTTCATTTTTCTGGTTATCAAGCGTTCACATAGATTCCAGAACATCTAAGAGTCACAGCGAAAGTAACAGGATGAAACCCCATGTGGCCTCCTTGGGCAAAGGTTTTGACACCAAGCTGTGGTGACTTCCCCCCACCACACGCACCCTTCTTTGCTGGAATGAACTTTCTCCAGGGATTCCTGCTAGTTCGTGGGAAATGAGCACTTGCTCCAAGGAGCTGTCCTCCCACCAGACTGGAGCACAGACCAGAGTCCCGGGCACTTTGGGACTCCGGGTTCGTTCCCACCCATCCCAGACCTGTGTCCCTTCAGAAATGCTCAGCCTAGAGCAGGAGATGGGGGTGCAGCCCTCACAACTGGCTCTCCTCCTGCATGCTTGGGGGGCCGTTCTCCAGGGAGCTCAGGGTCACTCCCAACTGCCCGGGGCCTCAATGTGCCCTCAGTGAAATGGGCAGGCTCAGGGAGCCTCCTGACCTTGAAGCTCCCAGCCCAGCCCCTCTCTGGGATGTGGTGACAGACACCTGGGCTAGGCTGTACCTTCCAGGTGTTTCCAGGAATCACCTGGGAGGCGCTTGGTCTCTGATAACTTCCCTTTTTGTCATCCAGACACTAGCAATGGCAGAACACCGCCAGCCGTGCTGGCCCTGGTGCCCAGCTCCTCTTGGCGCCACCGTCCCCTCCACACACAGCCCTCAAAAGACCCACCCTGCCTGCAAGGTTCTCACCACCCCCAGGCAGACAGAACTCTCCGGCCTTGAGAATCAGCCTCACCCTGCCGTAGGGTCAGATATGGCTTCCCAGGGTGAACTGGCACCAGCTAGGAGAGGAGCGAAGAACATTCTAGACAGAAGGATGGCGCCTACACAGGCCTGGGAGAAGCAGCACCTGCATTTCCAGTCTGGGTCGGGGTGCTGGGCATTGCCCCCATGCCCCAGTGCCCAGAGGCAGGGGCCCATCGCACACGCCCCATGGGGAGACCGGGGCTGCTGGCCTGGGGAGACCTGGCTCTGATGACCCACCCCGGGAGGGGGTCTGCCTGGCTGTCCTTTGGGGCCAGCACTGTGGCTGGGTAACTGATGGATCCCCTGACCTTCCCAGCCATCCTGAGCCCACACCCTCTGCTCTTCACCTTGGCACATGGGTGTGACCTTGCACCAGCCCCCACACTCTGTGGGCCTCAGGTCTGGCACGGCCCCTCTGGTCAAGGGGCCCCCAACACACACACAGCTTCCTTTCGGTCTCCTACCGGGCTGTCAACACCCACCCCACAGACACAGCACCCAGGGCAGTTTTCCCACCCTGGACAGCAGCACAGACCAAAGGGTGGAGCTTCCGTGCGCAGGAAATGAGCTCACAGGGAGAAAGTGGTTCCGCAGAAGGCAGAGTGCCTCCAGGCTCAGCCAGCCTGGCCCAGCCACCTCTGCAGTGACCCCAGCAGGCGGAGGCACGGGGGCCTGCCGGGGGCCTGGACTCGAGGAAGCCTTCAGGCCCGCGCAGGCCTGACAGAGTCACCTCAGTGCACACCAGCAGCGGCTACCATTCACAGCCACAGGCGGGAAGGAAGGCGCCTTCTCAATCTTTCGCCTAAACCAGCCAGTCTGGTTGTTTCTGGAAACGGCCCTCATCTGCTGCTCTCACAATCTCCACTCAACAAATATTTAAGACATTTTTCTCGAGCGCCTTCTCTCATGTCAGGTGTGGCTCCAGCCCCAGCACGTGCTTGGGAGCCCAGCCTCTCCTGTCATCAGGGGCATGGGTCCCTGTCCCGGCCGCCATCATTCACCCACCACGAGCCGCCACCGGGCGGCAGAAGGGCAGCCGCGGGGAAGTGCCTAGCAAGCTCTGGGGGCCGCAGACAGCCAGGGTGGGCTTCCTGGAGGAGGCAGTGGAGCAGGGGTCAGGGTGGGGGGAGGGCAGCTGTGTGCAGAGCTGGGTGACTGCGAAGAGGGTGACAGGATCATAAGGCAGCCTGGGCTCCCGGGGGCCAGACAAGACGGTTCCTGGATTCCCAGGGCAGCATTTAAAAAACTGGTCATAGGGTGTGCCCTGTGGTTCGGGCGGCTGAGACGCTGGTGTGTGGGCCATGTAAGGACCAAGGATCCAGGTTCGAGACCAGGGCTACGGCGAAAAACCAAAGTAAGTAAATAAAGATGCTTCTTCTCGCCTATTATTCTTTCTTTCAAATGCTTCTTCCAATGTGTCCTGGTGGCCTAGCGGTCTAGTGCACCCTGGGCACAGTCCTCACACATCCCAAGGTCCTGGGCTCAAGACCCGAGGCTGGGGGAACAACCAGTGTGAACAACTAAATAAAAATAAATGCTGCTTCCTCCTCGCTCTTCCTGCCTGTCACTCACCTTCATTCCTGCCTGCACCTTTCCTTTAAAAAAATAAAATAAAACAAAATAAAATAAATTCCTTCCTCTCCCTTCCTTCCTGTCTTAAAATAATAATAATAATGATATAATAACAATAAATTTGTTAAAAACTGCTTTTCCAGCCTGCTCTCCCACCTGCCCCGTTGAAGCTGAGTAGCTCTTCCTCCTGAGACAGGATCCCAGGACCCCAGAAAGGTGGGAGTCACACAAGGGCCACCAGGAGGGTGGCCTGGAGGCTGCAACACTGGCCAAGCCTCCGAGAGCAGGCCCCTCTGGGTGACAGGGGCTACACACCCAGTCCTGCCACCTCCCGCCCTGAGTCTGCCCCACCCCAAGTGACCACATGACTTTGAGCACAGAACCTGACCTGTCGAAGTTAGGAGACATCAGGATAGCGCAGTGCTTGTCCCAGAGCCCGGCACGGAGTAACCGCTAGATAAACAGCAAACCATCACGGCTCAGAAGACGAGCCGGGCAGAGCAGCCTAGAAAGTCATCCATCAGGGTCTCTGTCAGCCAGGATTCTGGTAACTGCCCCCACCTGCCGCCCTCCCTCCCTCCCTCCCTCAGACTCAGCACAGGCTCAGCCGACACCCGAGCCCTCAGGGAGGAGATTGAGTGGGAATCAAAGTTCGGGGCCAAGTAAGCTCTGAACTGGTCAAACAACAGAGGAATGAGGTGCACGAACCGTGCCTATTGTTCCCATCTTATTTGTGCGGAAAAGATGAAAATAAGTGAGCAGGGGACTTCCCACTCGAGGCAGTACAGGGAAAAGTACTGCGGGTCCCCGCTGACTTCCTGCACTATGGGCAAGGCCCTGGCCCCCGTCAGCCTGCGGAAGGGTGGGTCACTGAAGGGTGGGTCACTGCTGTCCTCCCGCGGCAGCCAGCCCATGGGAAGCTCCCCCTCCCGAGGCCTCACCTGCCCAGCAGGGTCCCTGTGACACCCTGCTGGAGTGTGAGGCTGCGCTCTGCAAGGCCAGGCCAGGCCCTTCAGGCAGGACGGGGCGTGGGGAGGAATCGGAAAACAGCAGGGCCCTTCCTCTGGGCCGAGCATCATTCATTCACTCACTCATTCGTTCATCTGTGTCCATGGCCTGCGGAGCTCACAAGCCCCGGGAAACATGGAGCCCATGAAAACAAACCCACCAACGAAACAGCAGGTGCTGGCGCGCTGCGGGCCCCGAGCAAGGAGACCAGGGCGCACACTCGCACGGTTCCCTGTGCCCGCCATGCTCGCGCTAAGATGGGTCAGACGCTGTGCCTCGACCTCCCCATCTGCTCGTGAGCATGAAGCCCCCACCGTTACTGTAGAGAGAGGATGCACGCCAGCTTTTTTGTTTGCAAGGGAAAGGTGCAGCAGGAAAGAAGGTGAGCAGGCAGGCAGGAAGAGAGGAGGAAGAAGCATTTATTTGTTGTATTTGGTTGTTCATCTTGGTTGTTCCCCCTCCGGCCTCAGGACACAAACCTGGGTCCTTGGGATGGATGTGGACTATGTCTGGTGGCTTTATCCACTAGGCCACCAGCGCATGCCACAGCAGCTGTTAGTATAAATATACCTATGCACGTATATACAAAAGGGGCAGGCAGGAATGAAGGCGAGCAGACAAGCAGGCAGGAAGAGACAGGAGGAAGAAGCACTTTATTTAGTTGTTCATCTTGGTTGTCCCTGCCCCACCCCCCGCCGGACCCAGGATTCCAACCCAGGGGCATGTGACCTGTGGAGGAGTTGACCCAACCGCTGTTCCACCAGGGCGCGCCAGTTATTAATATTTTTATGGGCAGGTAGTGTGCACATGTGAGGGGCTAAAAAGCCGGGGTGACAACTAAAAGGGGAGGGTCTGTGTGATTGGGAGGAAGAGCTGATGTCAGGGAGGTGGTGGCAGATGGGTGACAGTGGAAGGGTTGAGTGGAACAGACCTTCAGGGAGAAGGAACATCATAGGCAAAGGGATAGAATTTGAAATTTGGAAGCTTGTTTGGATCACAACTTTTGGGCTGAAACTTGGGGTCCAGCTGGGCCACCCCAAGGACAGGCCAAGGTGGAGGGGAGCCCCTGGGAGGAGGAGCTGGAGGAGACATGTGGCAGGGCCAGGGTGGAGGGCCCAACAAAAGGCGAAACAAGATCTCCATTCCCTGGGCCCTGCATCCTAAGGCCTTTTCTTTAGGCTAGCCCCCTGCCCTGCCCTGGCCTGGCACTGCTCCCCACCCCGGAAGCCCCTCTCAGCTACAGAATCGCCCGAAAGCTCTCAAGTCTAGTGTCCAGGGCACTCCCTCTTTGTTCAGCCATCATTTATTAAGCACCTACTGAATGCCTGGGTGCTGGAGCTGGCATGGACTTGCTCCCATTGTGAGATCATTAGCTGCTGGTAACGGGAAATCCTCCCTGCTGGGAAGATTTACACCATGGAAATCAGCCAACACTGCACCAGAGCCAGCTGCCAGCATGCCACTGCCCCTGCCTAAGCAATGGACACAGAAAGGCAGGCCCCTGCCCAGGGGACCCAGACAGGAGGGAAGACCAAAGGGACGGGACAACATGCCTCTCCTCCAGGAAGGTTGTACCCTGTCTGAGGCAGCGGGGTGAGTGGGGACTCGTTCTGGAGGAGGAGCAGCGAACGGCACTGAAAACTGAACCAAGTCATCCAAGCAACGGTAGTGTGCATCACCCCCACTTGTCTCAGAGGGACAGCCCTGAATCCACAGTCACAGAGTGAGAGGCGGCAGGCTGGGACTCACACCTGGGCCACAGGTTCTGGAATCCCTGATTGCCTGGTGGCACGATTATTGACACTCATCCATGCCCCCAGAATGAGTCTAGACAGCCCAAGGGTGCCCACTGGTATCTGCTGTCCAAAGAGATTCCCATCACCTGAGGGCAAGGCCTGGGCACAGAGCCCCTCACAGAAGGACATGCTGTTTGTTGGTGTGAATATCTGAAGAAACTTCTGGAAGCGAGCCCTGGTCCCCATGTGGTGGGCTAGCGCTGGCTGGGAAAAGGGATGCGTCATCAGTTTGGGGAACAAAGAGGTTTTGGTCTTGGGGAGCGTCCCTCGAATGACCTGGCGGGGGGTGTGGGGGGGGCAGGGTAAAAGGAGGTGGGTGGCCAAGGGGCCAGAGGAGGCTATCAGCGCAGGGTCCGGCCCCAGCTGCTCCCCAAGCTTCTCTCCTCCAGTAGTGAAGGTCTTGGGCAGGCAGCCACCAGCCAGTTGTGGGCTCCCTCCTGGTCACTCCAGCCTCACATGATCCTCGTCACCTCACGGGGGAAGTAGGCCTGGCCTGCCAGCAGCCACTGATGTCGTTTTACAGGTAACACAACTGGTGCAGTGGCCTGTGGGTTTCTGAGTCCTTCCTTCCCTCCTCCCCACAACCGCACAGTCTCCCCAGGTCACAGATGTGGAAACTGAGGCTCAGAAAGGCTACGTGCTTGAGGTGGCCCAGGCCACAGTAAAAGGGGTCATTAATGTGGGTCAAGCAGCCCTGGCCACATCAGGGATTCTAGAGATGCTGAGAAGGGAGGCAGCAGGGCCAGGGGCCTCCCAGCCTGTCCTCAGGAGCCAGCGCCATTTCCCTGGTGCGGCCCCACCCAGCCTCCATGCAGCCTAGCTTCCAGCCTCTCATTCTCACTGTGGTCACTCCCAGCTGGCCCATCCCGCCGCCATCTCTCCACATACACAGGCACACACACACCTCTGAGCCCTTGCTCATACCATTCCTTCTGCTCAGAACGCCTTTCCCACTTCCTCCGCCTAGCTTCCAGTTATCGCCTCTTCCAGCAAGTTCTCTCCCAGCAAGTTCTCTCCAGCTCTGGCAGCCTATCCTTCAAACTTCCCTAGGCCCCTGGGCCCTTCTTAGCACTGCCAGCTCCTCTGGTGGGGGGCCTAGGCTTCCCTGCATCCTCACACTTGACCTCATGCCTGGATCTGCAGTAAGTGCTCCAGGTGACACCAGAGTGCCCACAACTTCCCATCAAGGCAGGTTTGCATTGGTGTCCCAGGAGGAAGAGCAGTGCTCCGGGGGTTGGGGGCGGGATGGCAGAGAGCACCAGCTCTGGGGGCCGTGGAGGGTCTCACTGGGGTGGTGTTCATGCCCACACCCCTCCTGGGGCGTCTTCCAGAGCTAGGAGTCAGCCGACCTCCAGCCCAGGGCTGCCCGAGCCTTCCGCTCAGGCACTTCCATACACAAACGCCCTCTCCACCCGCGTTCCAGAACTCACTATTTGCAGATATTTATAGCGCCCTCCCCCAGCCGAACCTCCCCCGCCCTAGGCAGTGCAGTGGAAAGAGCGGGAGCCCCCCCTGCACCCCCAGTAAATGGCTGGGGGCTTTCTCCCCACTCGCCTCTGCCTGTCCCCAAGAGCAGCCACAGTCCCGGGCCCCGCACCCGCTCAGCACGGCGACCGCGCCTGGGCCTCCTCCGCCTCCGCAGCCCGGGGTCGGGGGTGGGGAGCGCGGGCGCGGAGGCCTCCCACCCCCAGCCCCGCGGCGCGCCGGAGGTTTGTAGGGGGGCGCCGCGCACAAAGCCCGGTCGAGCCGCGCGCCTCGGGGACGCCCCTCGCCCGGCCGGGGAGGGGGTCGAAGGGATGGGGCTCTGCCCTCGGGGCCGGGGGAAGCTCCGCCAGCAGCCGCGTGGGGGGAGGGGGCTCCAAGCGGAGCGGCCTCTCCGCATCCTGCCCCTCATCTCGCCCCCCGGGCCCCCCAGCCTGGTGCTGCCGCCTGCGCCCCCAAAGGTCACGCCCGGGGAAGGTGCTGTGGAGCCGAGACGCGGGCGCAGCGAGCGCAGCGAGCGCGGAGGAGGAGGCGGAGGGCCGCGAGTGCGGGGATGGAGGGGCTGCGGCGCGGGCCCCAGGACGCAGGGTCAACTCACCCATCGCCCGCTGGGTCTCAGCAGCGGCGGCAGCAGCGGCGGCGGCGGCTCCGCGGCCCCCGGGGCCCCCGGCGGGGAGATGCTGGCGTCCGCCGCAGCCTCTCGCCCCATCCCGGGCTCCGGCGGCGGCTGCGGCGGGCGCCCGGCATCGCAGGCGGCGCGGCCCCGATCCCCGCCCCCCGTCCCCACCTCCACCCCGTCCCGCGGGCCCGGCGCGGCCGCCTGGCTGCGCCCCGGGTCGCGGCGGGGCCCGGCGAGCGGGCGGGCGCGCGAGAGGGACGCTCGGGAGGCGCGCGGGGCTGCGGAGGCGAGGCCGGAGCGCCGCGCGCAGAGGTGCCGGCTCCCGCCCGGCTCCCGCGGCTCCGGCCCCCGCCCCGCCCCGCCCCCACCGGAGCCCCCTCCCCTCGGCCGCCCGCCGGGCTCCGCGCGCCGCGCCGGGGCCGCCACGGACCGCAGTCTCGGCGACGCAGTCTCTGGTCACCGCCGCTCCCCGCCTCCCGCGCGTGCGATCAAATGCGTGTGAGTGTGTGTGCGCGCCCCTGCCTGTGACCGTGCGTCCTGTGCGGTCGTGTGTGTGCAGTGGAGGCGGGGCGGGTCAGGGTGTGTGTGTCTGGCGTATGCATGGGTCTGCGTGTCCAGTTCTGAGTGTGCGAGGAAGCGCGTGTCTGAGTTTGCAGTGTGCGTGGGTCTCTGTGCCCGATAGTGTGCACGGGTCTGTTCCTGTATGTGCATGGGAGTGCACATGTGTGTTATGGTGTGTGCGTGGATTCCGGCGGCGGTGCCTGCGCACACCTAGCCCACGAGTGTGTGCACACATCTGAAAGTAGGTCTGGTAGTGTGTGCGTGCCTGGCTCTGGGCCTCTGCGATTATGTGTACACGCGTCTGTGACCGCGTGCGGAGGCCTGCTCTTGTCCTGTGGTGCATGAACAGCGCTGAGCAACTTACCACATCGACACTCACCTGGGGTAGCCAGCCTTCGCCCACCATATCCTTCCGACCCCCTCCGTCGTGCAGGTGTCCTGAGTCACCACGCTTTCTCCCTGGCCTGGCCGGTGACACCTAGAGCTAACCCTCCCGTGGCTCCCTCAGTGGGCAGCCCACGCCCCTCTGTCCCAGCTCACCTCTTGCACCTCCTCTCCTGCCACTTGGTCATCAGTGGTTTTCCAAGGGTCCGCCATTTCACACCCTGGTTTCTCATGCTTTTGCGCGGCGGTTGCGCTGTGGTGCTTTCACATGCTTCCACCCTTCTGGGGGTTTCCTTCGCTCTGGGGGCTGCAAGTCTGGGTACACAAGCAGGGGGCACCTCTGAGACAGCAGGAAGTTGCCTCAGGGTGGTTCCATGAGCCTTTGCTGGGCACTTGAATCCGCCGCCCTCTGATCTTCCTACTCTGCTTGCCCCCTATCCACCTCTATCCATCCTCCTCAGGTATCCAGAGTGACGCTTCTCCAACCTTCACATGAGCAAGTCACTCTCCTCCCTGAACCCTCCATGGCTCCCACTTGCCCTCACCTTAAGCGCAGTGCCTGGACAAGACAGGAAACCCTGGTGACCTGACACTGTCCTTACTCTCGCCTCAAGTTCCATGCTCCCACCTCCCTGGAGGCTCCTTCTAGACCATGAGTGGACAAATAATTTTCTGTAAGGGCCAGAAAAGAAATAATTCAGGCTTTGCTGCTCATAGGGTCTCTGTCTCACTTGCTCAACTCGGCCATTGTCACATAAAATCAACCATGGATAGTATGTAAAGGAAGGTGCATGGCTGTGTTCCAAGAAAACTTTATTTAGGAACTAGTTCATGTAATTTTCATGTGTCACAAAACATTATTCCTCTTTTGATATTTTTCAACCCTTTGAGAATGGAAAAACTCTTCCTCGCCAGCACTGCCCAAAGTACATCCTGTGCCATCTCCATGGTTCACCTGTTTCAGGTACTGTTACTCCCTCCGCATCCCATCTATTCTACCCCCGAGATGACAGCCTCCTCTTCTCCCCAACCTGCAGCTCTGGTTG
Source organism: Solenodon paradoxus (assembly GCA_004363575.1). Classification (NCBI taxonomy): domain Eukaryota; kingdom Metazoa; phylum Chordata; class Mammalia; order Eulipotyphla; family Solenodontidae; genus Solenodon; species Solenodon paradoxus. Next base: position 65,611 of record RJWH01003417.1, on the reverse strand, counting down.
CCTCTCTGCCCCTGCTCTTTCCATCCCACAGGAGCTGATCACCTACTCCCAGCCACCTCTCCATGCCTCGCCCTGTGTCTCTGCCTGGGCCCTCCTGCCATATATAAAGGACACTCCCCTTGCCCCCACCTTCCCCAGCAGAGACTGGTCTTCCTCCCCTCCCACCTGGGCATCCCCTCTGCCCACCAGAAAAGCCTTGTTTCAGGGCTGACTTCCCCAGTGGACCTGTTCTGGGGAGCTCAGAAACTTCAGTGCTGGCCCCAACCCACAAGCTAGGCCCCAAATACCATGTCTCTCTGCTTTCAGAGCTCCAGCATAGGAATGGGTGAAGTGACTGTTCCAGGTAGGTAGGTGGGGACGCCCTGGAGCCAGGGCTCACACCCAGGCTGTAGAATTTCTTCGATCCCTGCCAGAATGCTCAGACTTGTGGTCAGTAGCACGTATCTGACACCCAGCAAGTGCTCTTTCTTCCTGTGACCCGCTGGGCTCCCCCAAAGACTCAGAGCCCTGCCCCGATCAGCGCCCAAGCCACAAACTTGCCACTTTATCCTCTGCAATGTTTTAATTGATTCAGGTGAAGAGATAATAGCCACACACTGTGCATATTTAAATATCACGGAAAGGTGTCCAGTGGAAAATAAGTTTCCCTGACCCAATCCTGGCCGTCTGACTTCCCTCTAAATAAGGACTTTACCCTCATGATATTTTTCTGATGCAGTTCGTTTGATGTGAAGCCATTTTGCTGTGACCTAAAAACCAACCCAATCCACTTACAGCTTGACGCCTTTGGTTTTTTTAATAAGGTGCAAAACAGACATGCTGGCCTTCTTGAGGACCCCCTGGAGATGTGAGGACTTGTGAGGAGGCCCACACTGCACAGTGGTGACCAGTTCAGGAACTACAGGTCTGGCTTCAGTCTGGACTTTGGTGCAAGTGCCTTAAGTCTCAGTTATCCTTGTCGTGAAATGGAAAGAAGGACGCCTCCCTTGTAAGGCTGCTCAGAGGTGAAATCCCACCTCCTCCACCCCCCAGTACAAAGGTATCCCACAGGCCAGCCGTCCCTTCTGCCTTAGTTGTACCTTGACTGACATCTTTACCTGGAAAGAAGTGAAAGAAAGAACACCATCTATTTACATATCACCTTCCTTTAAGAAGACAGCATCTGTCCATTTTGCCTGAAAATGACTACTTTGGGAAAGTTGTGTCCCCAAGAGCCAGCTTCAGGGGGCTGTACCCTCACTAGGCCCAGTGCTTTAGACCCAGTTAGGGGGAGGTAGACACCCTGAGTGCAGCTGGTGCAGGAACAAGGAGGACCCTTTCCCGTGACCTGGGGGCCGCATAGCATGCACTTTCTCCCCACACGGGCCTTTGTTTTCCTGGCCTTTGCAGATTCCCCAGCTTCTTCGGAGGCCATACTAAAGCCACTGGCCTCTGCCCATGCCCAGCACTCCCCCAGTGCAGGGGGTGGGGGGCTGTGTGTGTCATGCGACCCCACCTTCCCAGCCCAGCAGAGATGATCAGTAACTTTCTCTGTCACACACACTAGCTTGGCCACCTGGCAGAGCCTGGGCATTAGCGCCCACCAGGAGCTTGCTTCTGAGAGAGCCAGCCAGGAGGGGAAGCAAGGCTCCCCTAATTCACTTCTCCCCCAGGCTTCCTCTTAGCACCCCCTCTCCACACACATCTGAGGATGTCTGGAGAACAGAACGAGCTTGGCAGACGGAGTGGTCCAGACCATCCTAATTAAGGCCCGGGTTCCTTTTTTTTTATTTTTCAAAGAAAAGGTGCAGGCGGGGATGATAAGAAGAGAGAAAAGGAAGCAGCATATTTTATTTAGTTGTTCACATTGGTTGTTCCCTCTGACCCCAGGACTTGAACCTGAGACCTTGGGATGTATGCGAATGGCACCAAGGACGTATTAGACCACTAGGCCACAGGAGCATGTCAAGACCTGGGTTCTAATCCAACCCCACCACGTGTTTCTGTCATTCCAGTGCCCTGAGTATGTTTCCTCACCTGTCAAGTGGGGCCATCAGGCCCTGATGCCAACATTGACTTGGTGGAATCTGCCTCTCCTCTCTTCCCCCCATTCTGCTCACATCCCATCTACAAACCACCAAAGGGGGTGTGGGGGAGGGCAGGCTGGCTCTGCTGGTGGTCCTCCCCACCCCCCTCTGGGGCTGCTGCCCCAGGAGGTTGGGAGGTTGCCTGGAGAGGAGTGAAGCCCAGATACAAGATTTTCACCAGCCCCGGAGGTGTCACCTTTCAGCCCCCTTCACCTGGGGCCAGATCCTGTTCTGGGAACAATGGCTTGTTCTGTTATCCCGCAGGCAGCTGTGGCCTGGCTGCCATCTGCCCTCCCTGGGTCATCTCATTCCCCAGTCTTGGGGCTCCAGGTGAGGAGTCTCCTGATCTGTGCCCAGGAGGGGGCCGAGCACCAGCCCTGCCAAGGCTCCTGGGGGCAGAGTGAGTTGATTCAAAGCCATGGCACCTTCATCTGCAGGATGGGCCTTGGAGTGGCTGCCTGACCACAACTGGCGGGCACACAGACTCACAGTAAACATCTGTCCCCTCCTCCCTCCCACCTGATGGAGGAGGTCACATCACCTGGCAGGTCCCCTCCCCTGTCCCTCCCCTGCCCCTCCCCAAAGCACCCAGCAAGCACCCTCTGAAGCCCCTGCAGTTTTTCCAGCTTTTCTCATCTCTTGATACACATTATTAGTCCTCCAGCCCAGAGAACTTTCCTTTCAGGGAAAACTCCTACTCACCCTTCAAGACCCAACCCAGATGTTCCCTCCATCAAAGGTTATTCTGACTTCTGGCTCCAAGAGGCCCTGCTCGTGCCCCATGGGGAAGGTCCTACCTTGAAGCCTTTGCTGCTGCCCGTTCTCTGCCTGCAAAGCCCTTCCGAGCTCACCTCATTCCAGCTGCCCCTCCAGGAGTCTCCTCTGACTTCCTCTTCCTCAATCCCCCCACCCTCCATGGCCCCTCACAGGTGTCCAGGGGCCTCTTAGGACGTGAGCACTTCCTGTCTGGTTCTCTGGCCTCCCTGTGAGCTCCTTGGGTGAGGGTTTCCCCTGCTGCCTAGCTCAGTGCTGGGGACAGAGGGTCCTAAGGCAGGGGCGTCCTAAGTGGGGGCGAGGGTGGGGTTCCAGAACTCCAGGTTGGTGTCTAGGCCAAGTCCCACTGGTCATGCCCCCTCTGCCTGGGTGACCTGGGACAAGACCCTTTCTGTCTGTAGCCTTCAGTTTCCACACTTGTCAAGTAGGGGGAATGAGTTAGACTGGGGTTCATTACTTAGGGGCTTGGGGGTCCAGGAATTACTGCAACTCCCCCTGGTATGGTGTGTGATGTGAGCATGTGTGTGCCCTGACATGGGTGTGAGTATGCGAGTACGGCCTGCTTGTGCCCGTCTGCGTGTGCGTGTGCACACATGCACTGCTCTGGAGAGGGTTTCAGGACCCAGGTGAGGGACTTCTGGGCTCACCTGCCTTTCCTCTCTCCTACTCCCCAGGCTCCTCCCACAGTAGGCATTGGGCTCAAATTCCACTCCCGCCCTCCACCCCACTCCACCCGCCACAGCTGTGTCCTAGCAGAAGCTCCCCTGGGGTCCCCGCCCTGCTCCTGCCCCATAGGGCAGTCAGTCATCGTGGGTCTGGGAAGCACGAGGCAGGGACCTCCCTCCTCCGCGCGAATTCTTCTGTGGCTCCCAACTCACCGAGTCCTTGGGGATCCACTGGTCCCAACTGTCCTGGCCCTTGCCTTCCTGGGGCCCTCCCTTCCAGCTCCCTAGGCTCACTGCCTCCTTTGCACTGGCTTCCTCTTGGTCTGGAAGCTTCTTCCCTCGGGTAGCCATGTGACTCCTCCTCCTTCCAGCCTCTGCAAATACAATGCTGTGCCTCCTCAACCTCCCCCTTCCCTGCACCCTCCCTGCCCCTTCACGGCTCTCCTTCTAGCACCTTAGAGAAAGAGAATAAATACCTTTCTGTTCCTCTACCTCCACCCCCACAACCATCCTCCAGAGCATAACCCCTATGGGGCAGGTGCTCTGGAAATACCGCTGCATGGGAAGGACGCCACGCAGCCCCGAGTGCTGCTCCCTGAGCGTTTGGGGGGACGCCCCTCATCTGTAAGTGTCAGGGGTGTGAGGGCTGTGGGAGCCTGGAGAAAAAAGCCAGTTTCCAGGCCGGAGGATGGCCAGATGCTCCCATCTGGGCCAGGACTGCTGTGTGGGTGCAAACGGATGTGACCCAGGAGGCCCAAGGCCTGTGCCACGCACTATGCCCTGAACACAGGTGCCGATGCTCTCTCCACCTCTCTGCCTTCCCTGGGAAGCCCCCACAAGCCACCCACTTGCTGATCCCCAGGCTGGGAAACTGAGGCTCAGCTAGAAGAGATTGACTGGCCTGCTCCACGGCTGAGTGGCGGGACCGGGACTCAGTCAGGGCCTCACACACATCACACACCGACCAAGGACACACAGACCCATGGAGATGCCCATGTGTACAACACACAGCTCACCCCTGCTCCCACAAACCCTGCTGGGCAATCCCCAAACTCCAGGACGGTCTCCTCAGGGTCACACCGGGAGGGCAGGGGCACGCCCTGTGAGGAGCCCCCTCGCCGCCCTGCCCTCTGCTCTCAGCTGCACCAGCACCCTCTTTGGTGGGGGGGGGGGCCTTAGACTGGCCACAGACTCGTGGGGGAGCCAGGCCCAGATGCTGAGTCACTCAGGGCCCATTCAGACAGCAGCCCCGGGGTCCCTCCGTGCAGCTCCATCCTCAGGCCACTGGGCTAAGTCCTTGCTGGAGTCTGGCGGCAACCTCTCCCAGGACTGGGAGGTGACCTTTGGAATATTCCGTCTTTTCTCCTTGTCTGAGCCTGAAATCCAGGGTCTCAGACCTGAGCAGCTCAGGATCTTGGAGGTTCAGGGTCAGCCGGCGAGGCTCTGGCCCTTCTGATGACCGGACTTTAAATAGCAGGGTGCTCCCGGGAACCTGGGGTCCGGCTGTCCACTCGGCCACTCGGAACTGGGTGGGCTGGTAGGCCCAGCAGAAGGGGGAAATCCCCACACGCCCTATGGGGTCGACCACAGCAAATGCCAGAAGCTGGCTGTCCCCACCCTCCAACTGGCCAGGTGCGCGTCCTGGGGCCGTGAGAACTGCCCAAGTATGACTGGATGGGACTGGCCTGGACCTCCAGAGCAACCCCTACGTCCCCCTGTCCTTAGACGCCGCCTCAAACACAGCAGTCACTCTCCCCGCACAGCTCTTGTCACTATGGGACAGTGTTGGCTGCTGAAGCCCCAGGTCTCTCCACCTGGAACCGGTCAGACAAGTCTGTGTCTTCTTTGGTGCTGTGACCTTTAGATGGCTGGCAAGAGTCCCTCTGCCTCTTCTCCCAGGCTCTTTAGTGCCTCTCCCTGTGACAGGGTTTCCAGATCATTCTATTCCAGCAGCTGTCCCATTTGTCCCACTCCCTCACCCGCGCAGACACACGGGGGTGTGTGTGGAGTGGGTGTCGCACCTCCCCTTGTCCTCGGCTCGGGTCAGCCCAGCTTCTGGCCTCCACCGCACATGCCTTGCAAGCTGCTGTCTGCACAGGGACTTGGCACTTGGGATGGCTCGGGGGCTCCCGCCGATTCTGGTGGGAAAGACCTTTCATTCAGTCTAGGAATCTGTTCGAGAAGGTGGAAAAGGTTGTCTGGCGTCAGCTGTGAGAAGCCCTGGCTTCTCACAAGGATCTGGCAATTCCTGGCTGAGAAACAAAAGCAGAATTGGCCCATTCCCCAGTGGATTCGAGTGAAAGCCAGTGATCCGATCAGGTGCAACTCCAAGAAGAGACACTGGAGTAGAAGTAAGCTGGGTCTGTGAGGACTCGTTGGCGAGGACACTTACTTACACTGCAGCAGATGTGCTAGCGTCTTGTCATGTCACGCTGAAAACTCAGCACGAGTGTGGAAACTGGGGACATGTTAACGGAAATCGTCTTGACTTTCATTCCTTTGTGTGCAGTTAAGTTGATTCAGTAAAAAATATGTGAAACCTGTGGGGATTAAAAAAAAAAAAAAGAAAGAAAGAAAACAGGGTTAGGTGTGCTCTGGCGGCCTTGCCATAAGACCACACTGGACACAGTCCACACACATCCCAAGGACCCAGGATTGAGACCCAGAGCTGCAGGGGACAACCCGGATGAACAGCTAAATAAATAAACGCGTCTTCCTCCGCTCTCCCTGCCTGCCTGCTCACCTTCTTTCCTGCGGCACCTGTCCTTTAAAAAAAAAAAGAGAAGACACTGTTGCAGCTTGGGGCCAGTCACTGAACACCCTCCGCGCCTCAGTTTCCTCATTTGTAAAATGGGAATAAGAATCCTGTTTGCGTCCTAGGACTTCTGCAAGGATTGAATGAGGCCCCTCATCTCATGCACTTAGAACACAGGGGACACCATTATGCTTACGACTCATAGGGTGCTGTCCTCAGAAACTCAGGTTGCTCGTAGCCCCCCTGGTGACTTCTTCCCTTCTGGGAGTTTGAGGTCGTGGAATCTCCTAGTTGGGAGGGTCTTTGAAGGCCACTGATTTCCAGCCTACCCAGAGCTCAGAGAGAGACTGGGGCCTGCCCAGGGCCATAAGGAGTGGCGAGGATGAGACCCCAGAACCCCGGCCTCCAACCCACAGTGGTGCACATGCCTCCGAGGCCTCGGGGCCCAGCCCACTCCTCTGGGCCCTATCCAGCCACCTTCAGAATGCCTCACTCTTGCTCCAGCCAGGACTGAGGCTGTAGAAATTAGGACTCTGGGACCCCAAAGGTCCAGCCAGGATGGGGAATTATGCAGCGAAGACACCCTCCTTCTGGCACTTTTCTTGGAGGCCAGAGCTCCCACCAGCACCCTGAGTCCAGGACCTTCCATGATGCCAGACTTTCTGGGGCCTGCTGGCCTCACACCTTCCCCTGGAGAAGTGGGGTCAGGATGGTGACAGCATGTACCACCCTTCCTGCTTCTCGCTCAGGAGCAGCTGAACCCACTCTGCCAGCCGCTTATGCTCCTTTGCAGGGCGCCCACCAGGGTTCCCTGGGGTGTGCGGTCAGACTGGGGTGCGAGACAGAATCAGAAGCCTGTGATCACGGGAGACATGGCACCACGTGGCAGGAGGACAGCATTCCTCCAAAGCCTAAACAGAGACGCTGACCCAGCAAGGCCACCTCTCATGCACACGCAAAAGATGGAAGTCCGGGACTCAAAGAGACGGCTGTACCCCATGTTCACAGTGGTATTCCAATAGCCCAAAGGTGGAAGCCACCCAACACCCGTCAGTGGAAAACGGGTGAGCACACCAGGCTGGGCTGGTCCACGGGCCACCCCTCGGCCTCCCCACGGAAGGAGCTGCTGGCATCGCTATGACCTGGTGGGTCTGAAAGAGGTTATGCTACGTCAGATTAGCCAGTCACAAAAGGACTGTGTGATTCCACTTGTGTGGCGCCTGGAAGTGTCAAAATCAGGGGGGACAGAGGGGAATGGGGCCTGAAGAGGGAGGGAGGCCGGGGAGTTGCTGCGTAAGGAGCCTCCATTCAGCAAGGAGGCAGCTCCGGGTTGGACGTGATGGTAACGCCGTGTGAGGGCGCTTAATGCCACTGAACTGTGCGTGGCACGTTTCGTGTGTTTTACTATAATCTTTATTTTCAGAGACGAAGGGAGAGGAGGAAGAAGCATTTGCATGGAAGGGACGGAGGGAGGGAGGAAGGGGAGGAGTAAGCACTTTATTTATTTATTTTGGTTTCCCACCATGTTGCTGCCCCCCCAGCACCCCTTTCACCCCAGGTTCACACCCCAGGTCCCTGGACTTTACATGGTCCATGCCCCTCACCCTCAGCCCCTAATCCATCACGACACACCACCCTAGGATATTTTTTAAGGAAAGGTGCAGCAGGAACGAAGGTGAGCAGTCAGGCAGACAGGAAGAAGCATTTTTATTTATTTTATGTAGTTGTTCATCTTGGTGGTTCCTCCCAGTGCTGAGTCACAAACCCAGATCCCTGGGGTGTATGTGGACTGTGCCGGCCATAGGCAAGGCTCAACTGCTAAGCCGACAGAGCGCTCCTGCCACCATCGTTTTTAAAAAGAGAGGGAATTAGAAGGCAAGAAGCAAGCTCTGAGAGTGTGTGGAGCACGGCCTCCAGAGCGATGACGATGCCCGCGGTGTGGCGACAGCAGCAAACACAGCCCGGACGACGGCGGAGCACCGTCCTCACTCACGCTGGCCCGGCTCACTGCCAGTGAGGTGGGCAGAGATGTTCCCAGGACAGAGGCCGGTCACACCCTGACTCAGTGACTGTGTGACCTCTGTGCCTTATCTCCTCATCTGTTAGACTGAGAACAGACCCGTCCTCAGGGGAGTCACTGAACGGCTACGCGCAAAGTCTCAGGGCAGGCCCAGACCTGGCAATCGTGTTAATCTTTCTCTTCTCCCCACTTTTCAGATGAGGAGACGGCGGTCCAGAGAGGCGAATTCACTGTGTAACACATACAGCTCGTGAGGACAGGGCCTGAGCCCTGGGGGTTAGGTGGCATTGATCCTCCTGGTCTCCTCTCACTGATCCACTGCCCCGTGAGCCTCAGGGGCAGGGGACAACAGAGGCTGGGTCGCGGCTGAAGGGGAGATACGGGGAGGAAGTGTCTATCTTCAGGCAGGCACACGGCAGGGGAAGGCCAGGCAGAGGACAAGGGTCACCTCTCACCAACAGGGTGAGCAGGCCCAGCCTCATTCCCCACTGGGGCTCCACCCAAGAAGTGGGGAGCAGGGCCTAGAAGGCAAAGACCCACAGCCTGAAGAAAGGGAGAGGCCTTCAGTCCCCTGGGGCCTGCTCAGATCCACCTATCCTGCTCGCTCTACTGCAGCTGGGCCCAGAGCTGGGGTCCCCCTCCAATTCTCACGGGTCACTATCAAGTCCCCCACCCAGTCACACAGGAGTCTGCCAGCAGGCAGACAGTCCACTCCCAGGGTGAGGAATCCTCAGGCAGAAAATGTCTGCTGAGGTGGTTGCAACAATTTTCCCTTCCCTGTCCCGTGGGCCACCGCCCGCTGTCCCCTCTCCTGTAAATCGTGTGCCACTCGCTCTGCCGGGCAGAGTAAGGTAAGGGTGACTGGGGGAGTCCAGGCCCAGTCCGGGGGGCGCTGCAGGGCCCATCTTCTCCAGCTTGGAAGCCAGAGGCCGTGGACAGACATGGACGCCCCCTGCCAGAGAGAGGCCCCAGGGAGAGAGGGAGGGAGGGAGAGGGCCCGGCTGCCCCACACTGCAGGACACTCCCCAGAGAGCACAGACACGGCCCCACACGGTCCCACCCAAACTGCAGGACATGAGCAACCCATGTGGTGGCACTGGGTTGGGTGCTGGGAGTTGCTCGTTACTCAGCAGTGGATAACTGATACAAGGCAAGTCAGGGAATGTTTTTGCTTTTTGAAAAGAGGAAGGAAAGGAGAGGAGGAAGAAGCACTTCATTTATTTTATTTACTTGTTCATCTTGGTTGCTCCTCCCGACCTCAGGATGCGAACCCTGGTCCCTAGGATGTGTATGGGCTGTGCTTTTGGCCAAAGGAGACTGATGAAACCGCTGCTCTACTAGGACATATGCCGGAAGAAGTGTTTGGATGGAAGGAAGGAATGAAGGGGAGGAGGCCCCTCTTTATTTATTTATGTATTTTGCTTGTTTCTTCCCTCCATCCTACTCCACTCACCCCGCCACCTCCTCCCAGGTCCTTGGGCTTTACATGGTCCACACCCCAGCCAGCTTAGCACCTGGGCCACCAGGGTACACCAGGAACTCTGCAGGTCCTGAAGTCTTAGGCTCTCAGAAACATGACAGTTGACCCAGAACAAGTCCTATCTCCACTGGTGACCTAGCCAAGCAGTGTCACCTCTCTGGGACTGGGTCCCCTCCCCACCCCCAGTAGGGATCATAACAGTGCCACCCGGCTTGGGTGAGGGTGCAGAGCGGTGAGTGTGGGCTGGTCTAGAGGGTGAATCAAAAAAAGGAGAGCGAGGGCTGGAGGCCCAGCTCTCAGGCGCCTGCAGGCCCTGTGCCCACAGCCCCACTGGAAGCTGAGCTCTTCCTGGCACTCCCATGCCCTGTACCTTCTGCTTCCACCCCACCTGCAGAGGTGGAGGGAGTGGGCGACTAGCAGAGCCATTCCTACCCCAGCGCGGGGAAGTCATCGGGCTGCTGGAGTCTGAGTGCCTGGGGTGCCCTGGTGGAGCAGTGGTTAGGTCGGTCACCTCCAAAGGAGCTCGGGTCACAAACCCCCGGGTTCGGGCCCAGGGCGGCAATCAACCCTGTGAACCACTGAAATGGAAATAAAATAAAATCCTTCTTCCTCTTCTCTTTTCCCGCCTGTCTGTCTAGTCACCTTCATTCATGTCTGCACCTTTCCTTTAAAAGAAAAAGTCTCCGGGTGCCCTGTGGCTCCGGCAGCTGAGACCACTGGGGTGTGGACCATGCAGAGTCCAAGGTTGCGTGTCTGTTTAATCAAAAAGTAAATAAATAGTAAACTAAAATAAAAATGTTTCTTTCTCTGCTCCGTCCCTCCCTCCTCTTCTTCCTCTCTAAAAACAAAACAAAACAAAACATTCAGGACTGAACTGAATCCAGCAGACCCTCCCAGCCGGCCCCAGTCTCTGCGGGCCTGGAGACACCAGGGCTCTCTCAAGGCCGCTGCTGCAGGGACCTCCTGGGCCCCAGATCTGCACACGAACGTGACTTCTGAGCCTGCACTCACCACCTGACACGCCGAGGGACAGAGTGACTTCCCTAAAGTCACGGAGTCTGTGACTCGGCTGGGCCTGGCAGACGCCGCCGCCCTCCTTGTCCTCGGCCTGGCCCTTTCCTGCTCTGGGAAAGCCATCCCTGAGTCAGCGTCCACAGCCCAGGCCACCTCTGCCAGGCCCCCGGCGCCGCGGCCCGCCTGTCCCCACCTCGGCCTCTCTGGGGCCTGGTGCAGACGGGCTGGGCTGGAGCGGTGTCAGGAGGGCGCAGCTTCCCAGGCGCAGCCTCGCTTAGGCCTCGCCAGACCTTCGAGAGTGTGGCGTCCACAGAACCCAGAGAATGAGCCCCGCTCCCAGGCCACAGAGCCAGAGACGGCTGCTCATCCCACGCCTTCTCCCGCCGCCCCCTCATTTCCCGCTCAGTGTCTGGGAAGCTGCCAGACACTGGGGAACTCAGCCCACCCCGGTGGGTTGTGGGACCAAATTTCCACACAGGAAGTGCTGGTCCAAGGGGGGCCAGACCTTCAGGAAGGTGTGTCTCCTGGGGGCCGATGGAGATGGGGCTTGTAAGACTCCCACATGACCTCCGTTATGCCATTTGGGGTCTACCCTGAGCTCCATGTCCAGCTTTGCCCTCCCCAGGCGCCTTCCTGTTGGCCTGGACATACCACTGCTCACGCCGCGTCCCCTGAGTTGTGTCCGCGCAGGAAGGAGCCTGGTGGGTGCCAGGCCCGAGCAGGTCAGTCACTCACCCCGGGGACTTCAAAGCAGCTGTGGGGACGGGGCTGGTGGTCAGGCCCCTGGGGAGCCAGGTCCCGAGCTGTCTTCACCACCAGCCCCTAAAACGGAAGCGGAGGCCCAGAGAGGGGGAGTGATGGCCCTGTCACAGCGCAGAAGAGACAAGGAGCTCCGTCCTGAATGCTGCCCAGTCCCCACTGCCGGACCACTTGCTCACAGATCCTGGCTCCTCTGGGGCTGTGGGGGACGCCAGGTGCCCCAGCTACGCCATTGCCAGCGACCACCGCGCCACTGTCACCAGGATCCCACAAACTTTATATTCCTTCATTATTTATTTTCATTTGTACACATCAATTTATTTAGAATCACAAATATTAAGAATAGGTGCAGTGCACCCTGGTACATTAGTAGTTGGATCAATCGCCTCCAAAGGAGCACAGGCCACACACCCCTGGGTTCGAGTCCCAGGTCCAGGAGGAAACAATCAGTGTGAACAACTAAATAAAAATAAAATAAAATGCTTCTTCTTCTTCTCTTCCTGCCTGCCTGCCTGCTCGTCTTCATTCCTGCCTGCACCTTTTCTTTAAAAGAAAAGATTGATGCATTTCTTCTTTAGCTAAATATATACTCTGCTCTGAAGTTTTACAGCGGCACAGTGCCAGCAAAGACTAGGGCGCATTTTGAAGCTATACAACATTTTCAAAAGGAACACAATCTTGTTTCAGCTTTGTCAGACAGACGTTCACATACATAAAAGTTTCATTTTATGGGACAGTGGCAAGAATTGAAGTCAGTTCTAGAGTCAGACCTTAAATTCCCAATCTGAAACCAACTGATTATATTTTGATTCTATAATATTCTATATTAAAACAAAGAAAATTCCAAATAGGGTTCCCCAAGGGCCCTGGAGTCCCTGTCTCCATTGGAGAGGACCCCTCCCTGACTCCATCTCTTTCTTTGGGGTGCTGCTGGCCTATCACCATTTCTGTGTGTCTCTCCCCTGGGCCGGGCCTTTGCTTTGTCCCTAATCAGCACCATCCCAATCAGGCGCCAGTGTGTTTACTGAGTGACCCAGAGAGTGTCTGCTGGACCCTCCCCAGCGTGGGGATGTAGGAGAGAGGTGACAGGCTGGGCCAGCTGGGGTGGGGCTGGAGAGCAGAGGTGAGACCCACAGGACCTGTGGAGGGGTGGAGGGGAGGCAGAGAAAGTTTCGGGGTATCTGATGGCGGGGAGGCTGGCCCTGGGTCACCAATCCTGACAGGCTGGGTCTCAGGTATGACATTGCAGTATCATGCCAGAGAGGGACACCCTCTGGGCAGGGACTGCTGCATCTGGGAGATATGCCAGTCCCCGCTGCCCCACCCCCTGGAAACCTTCCCTGAGGGTTCTGCACCCCACCCCCTCAACAGTGAATTCTTCCTTCCTTGGGATTATGGCTGATTATTTTCTAATCCTTCCTAGGATAACAGCCAATTTGTGTCTAATTCATAGAATCAAAACTCACTGATTTGAAAAGCTCTTGCCACCCCGTGACTCAGGTGGCTAAAGCACAGATGATGAAAGCTGTGAACCCCAGTTCCAGACCTGGGGTACTCTGCTGATTCTGTCCCAAACTCTAATATGAGACCCTAGTCTACAGCTCCAACCAGGGGTCAAGAGTTAGCATGGCTCTGGAGTGCAGCGATGAGGTCACCTGCTTCTTAGTGTCTGTGCAGGTGAAAAGGACGTGGGTTATACAAAGACAGCGCAGAAGAGACCTCTTCAGTCATGTGTATATTAATTACATGCTGAAATGATAATATGTGGGCTCTGTTGGCTTAAAGAAGCTATAACCTTAAAATTAATGTCATTTGTCTCTTTTTACTTTTAAAAATATAACGTCTATGAACCTAAAATGTCAGAAGTGGCTAGAATCATCTTTCTTTTTTTTTAAAGGAAAGGTGCAGGCAGGAAAGAAGGGAAGAAGAAGAAAATCCTTTTCTCTAGTATTCACGGGGTTGGGGGCCTGGAGAAATGCGATCCCGGTCTTTTAATCACCTTCTTTGGCCAAGTTGTCAGGACAAGACCCTCTTGGCTATCGAAGGAATCCTGCATCCTTCAGAAACATTCAGGCCCGGCGCAGCCCCCCCAACCTCCCAGGAGCCTACAGTGGAAGGAGCTCCCGTGGACCTGTGTCCAGAGAAGAAAGCTGACTTTAGCGGGTCCTGAAGGACTGGCTCACACCTGCGGAAAGGGCCTCCCAGGCAGCTGGGAAAACACCAGCCAAGGCAGATGCATGACAGGGAGGGCCCAAGTGCCTGATCTAGTTCAAGGAAGATGCTGATTGGGGGCTGGACGAGCCAGGGCCCAAGAACTTGGTGGGGGGCCCACAGCACAGTTGGAAAATGTCAGTTGGGCACCTGAAATGCCTGATGTCACACCCCCTCCTCAAAGTCATGGAAGCTTCTGGAGTGCACAATAGTTCCCAGGCCCTGCTCTGGAGCTGGCCCTGCCTGGCAGGGCCTGGTGGTCAGGATCTCCTGGAAAGGACTAGCGCCTGGAGCCCCCCAACCTTCCCACTGCCTGGGAGCTTGGCCCCCCCACTCCCTGGAGAAAGGACGGCTGACTCTAGCCTCTGCCCCTCTGCTGCACCCGAGGCCCTTCTGCTGCCCAGCTGACTCCTACTTTCCCTTCAAGATGCAAACCCAGGAGGAGCGGGTGGAGGCTGGGGTGGGGTCCAGCGGGGTTTTCAGGGTGGGGTGGGAACAAGAAACACAAATGACTCCAACACCGTCGGTGCCTGGAGCAAGACACTGCAGCCACGGGATGATCTTGAGCCCAGCATTGTCCAGCCCTCACGATGATCTTGCTCAAATGACCAGTGAGTGAGGGGGCTTAACTAGCAGGGCTGTTAACTAATAGTCCGAGGCTCTGGCCTTGAAGACAAAGTGGGGGGCTCTCTGGGGTCTCCCAGGTGACCTGTGACCTGGAGAACAGGGCAAGAAGGGGCTGGGCCGCCCTGTCCCCACAGCCTGGGTTCTGACCCCGCCGGGTCTGGAATGGAGTCATGAGTTGGTGTCGGTTTCCTTCAGATATTGTCAGACACTGTGTCCTCGATGATGCCGCCCAAGCTCATGGAAATGTCAAGTGTTGGTCTTTGCTCTGGGCTGACATCACCACACGTGGGCACAAAGCTTGCGCTCATGACGAGCCTGTCGGGATTGGCAGCGATCTCTGTCCTTGTTTGATTTCAATCCCGGGGGCCTGGAGGAAGAGTCATGAAAGGCACCCTTGTTGCTGGAAACGTTCGGGAGCCCGGCTGACGGCTTCCTGTGCTTCAGCTGGAAGAGGCAGGAACCACACCCAGTCCCACCGTCAGGGCGCCCAGAGGAGGCTGCGTGCCAGTCGGGTCTCCATCTCACAGAGAACTGCCGCTCACGGCTGTGGCCACGACGCGCCGGCACACTAAGAAGCGGGTTCTTGGGGTCCATGCTCCGGGGGAACCAAGATGAACAATAAAATTACATGCTTCTCCCTCCTCTCTCTTCCTGCTTGCCTGCACCTTTCCTTTAAGAAACAGAAGAGGGTCTATCCCGTGACAGACAAGCACATCATGTAACTTCTGCAAGGACGCACAGCACCCGCCCGTTTGCTCACGTGTTCATCCATCCAGCACATATGCGAGCGGCTCCTATGTGTCTGCAGCGGCCTCAGGCAAGACAAGGCAGACGACATCCCTGCTCTCGTGGCGTGCACAGCTGGCTGGTGAGACACACAGGCCAGCACGCAGTGCCATCGAGCTTCTGTGAGCAGAAGGGGTGGCGCGTCAGGCGGGCGGTGTCTGCTGAAGCCCGAGGGGCAGGAAGCAGCCAGCAGGGGTCGGGAGCTCTTCCCCACGCGGTGACAGCAGCAAGCGAGTCCTCACAGGTCCGGTCAGCAGCACCAACGGGGGGACCTCTGCCAGGAGGGCAGCCCAGTCTTCTGGATAATCAGCAGACGCAGCTACACACACAGAAGCTCCCCTGGAGAGGCCACCCCTAGAGGCCATCCTGAGAGGCCCCCAGAGTCGCCCCTCCCTGCTCCTGCCTCCTGCCCTGGGTCGCATGATGGCTCGTGGAGGCCCCGCCTCAGTTGGCTGATCCAGATCGGGGCCTGATGGTGCCTGTGACCAAGTCCCCTCCTAGGGGAATGGGTGTCTTCGAGGGGCGTGGACATAGGTGGCTGGCAGCACCTGCGCGTCTCTGGTTGTGACCCAGCCTCCGGAAAAGCAAGCGCTCCCGGGTGAGGCGGGAGAGGGCAGCATCCACTGCCGGCGCTCCTGGCGGCCTCCGTCCTCCTCGCCTTGACCCTTGCCTTTAAAAGCTGGATCAGACTCCCAAGCTCCTCTTCTCTGCTCCACACAACTTACTCCACCACTGGGAACCCGGAGGCTGAAAAGTCTGGCTCGAGTATGGGGTCAGGTGGAGCTGACTCGGGGCCGGGGGACCAGGCAGCGTTCTGCCCACACACCTGCAGGTGCTGGTGAGGCCAAGGGTTAGGTGGGACTACGATTCCGTCTGGCTGTGCCTATTACTTACCCGAGAAATGGGGCGTCCACCGCCTCTTCTGGGGCGCTGGATGACACCACGACTCCAGCAGTGGCCGCTCTGGGGGGCTGGCTGTGGAAACTGAGAGGACAGAACCTCTAACAGCAGAGGCGAGGGGTGTCTGGGGGCCCAGGCGCTGGGGGTGGCTTTGTCCCTGAGCACTCAGCGGAGGCTGGTTCTCAAGCCTGGAGGTGGGAAGAGTCCCTCGATGGAGGGCGTTCAACCACCCCACCCAAACAGGCCATCAGCAAAGTACCCCCAGTGCCCACTAGCCAGTGTACGGAACGGTCCTGGGGACCTGAGCTGTCTGGGAGAGCGGTGCTGGGCCCCACGGGGGGCACCAGACACCCCAGCCTCTCTGGCCCACGAGGCGCGTGCTTGCCCGGCCAGGCGCCGGGATTCACTGCCTCTGCCCACCTGGGGAGCTGTCTCCCTGCTGCCGCCCAGGCCACGAGACCCCCTCCCAGGCACAAAATAAAGGAGCAAGAACACAATTAGTGCCACGCTGTGTCACCAGTGCTTATTTCTTTACTTGGGTTTAAAAAAAAGATTCTATTTCCAGAAACCAAACAGCATCAGAGATGTTCTTGAGAGACCTCCCTGTGCCTCAGCCTTTGGGACCGATGGAAACTCTGCTCCCTACAGAGCAGATGGCTTCCGAGTGGAAGGGAGGGGGCCACACGGGACGGGCGACCCTCTCCTGCTGCCCAGTCACCCTGGTCTGGCTGTGCCACAGAGCCAGCCAGGGGCCTGGGAGCTGGCCTCGGGCACTGCCGAGTCCAAGCACCTGGAGGCCATACAGCGGCCAGTCTGCGAGCTGCCTGGGGCGTCGTGGGGGGCGGGCGGCAGACTCCCGGGAAAGGGCGACTCCGAGGTCTCTCCACCACAGCCCCGATGCCGCTCAAGTATGGCAAGCCTGCAATCCCCACCAAAGGGAGGCCGCCCTCTCAGAACGCTGTCCTGCTGTCTCCACAGGCTCCGAGACCTGGCAAATGTTCCCTGGGCCAGGGGACCCATCTCCGTGGTAAAAGATCGCTGGGCACAGCGGCTCCCAGCCTGTGGCCTTCCTCTGTGTGTCCGGAAAGAGCTAAGCAGGGCTGGCATGTGGCCTGGGGGCCTGAGGGCAGTCACCGCCCACTTGGTCCCCTCACCTCTGCACCCACTCACCTGACCCGCCCCTCGCAAGTCTTCCTGTTGCCACTGAAACCCTCAGGGCAGGTGTGCTGGGCCAAGGGGTGGATGCAGGCACCAACTCTGGAGATGGGGAAGGAGGGGGGAACCATGTCCAGGGGTGAGGGGACAACAGTAGTGGCCATGGGTCTCCCAGCGGAGGTGGTGCTGGAAGGGGAGTGGCTGGGAGAGCTGCGGGCCAACACGGCTCCACGCTCGTGCCCTCCGTTCCGAGATTGCGGTGGTCCTGGCTACCGCTGCCAGCCCCGGGGCAGCTCCAGGGCTCTAGCCTGTGTGCCTGCACTGAGGAACGTTCTCCACGACACCGAGCTGCAGGGTGCGAGCACGGTGCAGGCAGAGGGACGGGCACCCGCTGGCCCCGTGGCCCAACAAATGTCCAGAAAGGCCTGTCCTGCCCCAGAGCTGGTTCCCTTGTTCCCATGCAAGGTCCTGCTCGGTGCTTCTGGCCCCGGCTAAGGGGCCGTCACCACACTCTGTTCGCCATGGTCCACGCTCCAGAGGCGGTAAAACTCAGCGAAGTCCACGTAGGGCTCCACACGGCCATCCTCGCCGGGCGGCAGTGAGTGGGCGGGCCGGGAGCGGAACAAGCCCCCGTCGGAGCTGGAGCTGCTGCTCTGGGTGTGCGTGTTGGTGGACTGCAGGGTCAGCGTCGGGCTCTGGCTGCAGGGATGACAGGGGACAGGCTCAGGCTGGGGCCGGGGCTTCCCAGCTGGGGGCCACACCCCCATCTCAGCCAGTTCTCAGAACACAGGCCTCTCTGAGAAGGTGAGCACAAGACGCAGCCAGAGGTCTTCAGGGGCAGATGCAAAGTCAAATGCTAGCGAGGACTATGTGAATGAGCTGGAATTAGAGAAAGTGGATCACCTAGGTCAAGTGCTCAGTACTGTGGCCAGTGGCTACTGCAGACGACACAGAGCATCCCCACTCTCACAGCAGTGCTGAGTCAGAGGCCACCTACCCCAGCTCCCCAACTCCATCCTGGTCCAAACCCCACTGACTGCAGTAAGCCAAGAGCTCTTCTCCTCCCTCCCCTGTGTGTGGAGCCCAACGCTCTCAGAGCAAACGCCACCTGCTCGGTGACAGAGCATGTGACAGGGAGCCACCTGCTAGCTCACCATCCTGCACACTCCCAGCACAGCCCGACCCAGCAGAAGACCAGCTACACAGAAGGTTTCAGAGAAGCGACTGTTTAGAGCCCTGAAGTTAAAGACCCAGACAGACGGCTGGTTCCCCTGCCTGGTCTGGGACCAGAGATGTCTCACTGTCTTTGTGGACACAGCTGGTGGCTTCCTCTGGGCAGCTGTGTGTGTGTGTGTGTGTGTGTGTGTGTGTGTGTGTGTGTGTGTGTTGGGGGTGGGGTGGGGAGGGCGTGGCCCACAGTGGGGGACACAACACAGCAGCAGCTTGGGGGCAGGGGAAGGGAAGTCCCCCCAGCAAGGCAGAAGGAAACAGCACCACTCCCTTCCTGGCGCCCTTTCAATTGGCCACATCCTCCAGCAGCGACCGGTGGGCGTGGCATCGCTATTATTCCTTGTGGGGCTGGAATGTGGAAACCAGATCCTGGTCCTTGATGCGGGGAGGGGGGACGCATTCCACAGAAGTGGGGAGTGTCCACCAGACCTGTCAGGCAGGTCAGGTCTGCAGTGCAGAGGTGGCCTGCCGACCCCACCCCCAGGCTCCAGACCCCCTGCGCACTCCCTCCTAACTAGAGAACACACTTCAAAGCTAAAATGGAAATTTTTGTCAGAGAGCACTAGCTCTTATGAGCCAGGACAGGCCAGACACTGTCCTCCATGCACAGGAAGGCCACCCTACACACACTCCAAATGAGAGAAGAGAATGAGAGGAAACCCTGCCCAGAAATTAAAACTGCTACATGAGACCCTCAAGAAAAACTCGGCAGGTCATCTGTACCAGCTGCACTAGTAGACACCTGCCCTGGCCCCCCTGGTCACCTGCCCCCTCTGCCCCACCTCCATCCCCGAGACCCAACGTCAGGAAGACGCCAGGACATGCAGTGCTGCCTTTGCTCCCTCATGTGGAGCCGGACTCCCCAGGAACAGAGTTGGGGCGTTGGGAGGGTCAAGACCTCAGGGTACTGATCCAAGATGACTCAGCCACAGGTCTGGGTCCCACAGCCTTTCCTGTGCAGGAACCAGTGTCCCCGGGAAGCAGGCCTGAGTCCTGGGGTGGCAGCCGGGCTTACTTGGTGAGGGTGGGTGTGACCTCGTCCAGAGTGGGAGCACCGTTGGCCCCGTTGACCAGCTGGCCTTGGGAGGGCATGACAAGGGAGAGGGTCACGCTGGTCTTGCTGGTGCTCTGGGCGCTCGAGTAAGGCACAGACACGGGGTACACGCGACCTCCTGCAGCTTTGGGAGGAAGAGAGAGGTGGGCACAGGGAGTGGCCGAGGGACACCGAGTGTCAGGACCAGGGCCTGATGCAGGTGGTGTCGGAGGGGCTGAGGGTGAGGCGTGCCTGGCCTGGCTGCCTGGGTCCAGAGGGCCCCCTGGCCCGTGGGACCGCTGCGCGGCAGCCGTGGCCCAGAGCTGGCCGAGCCCGCCCGCTCTCTGCAGCCAAGCAGCGCTGACGCTCCCGGAAGCAGAGATGAGTACCGGGCGGCCTCCAGGAAGGGCTCCTGCCTGACTGCCCACGACGCTCTAAGCCGAGGGCCAAGTGTGCTCCCAGAGGGGCTGGGCCCAACAAAAATATGGTTGTAATAACAAGCCCGAGAAGCTCCAGCAACCCCAGAGTCCGTGGGAAAATGACCCTGTGTGGCAGCTGGGGCATTCAGGCTCGCATGTTTGAAAAAGAAAAAGCAGCGCGGCCCCAGGAGTCGCGGTCTGGACACTAAGCGGCACTGGGAGGAAGTAGAGAAAGGAGCAACCTGACTTCACACTAAAATGGTGCAAGGGAACACGCCTCACGCCCCCCAACAGGACTGGGACAGAGCCAGGCTTGGGCCGCTTTCTCCCGGGGGCTACCTGTCCGCAGGCTGTTGGTGAGGGTTAAGGGAATGTGCAGTGACGCCCTGGCACAGAGCAAGCCCTCGGCCACCGCTCAGGAACGGCTGGTGGAGGTCTTACCCTCTCTCACGGACAAGGGAAGAAACTGTGCCACCGAGGCTCAAAGCCACAGCTGACTCGGGGCCTCCCACCTGCCCACCCATGTACGTACCTGGGGCTGGGGCGGCCGTGGGCTGGCTCAGCTCGCCCAGCGGGTACCCGAAGTTCCTCACCAGCAGGGTCATGTCCTCGTGCCTCGGGCAGAACTTGGCACGCTCGCCGCCACTGGCGAAGGTGTCCCCGTGGATGCGCTTCACCCGGTCTACCACGGCCTGGGCCACCGCATCCAGGGACGTCTGCTTGGCGAACTCGGTGTCGATCATGGCTGCGATCTCCTGAGTGGTGGGACAGATGCTGGTGAGGATCCCGTGGTCCCCAGCTCCAGATCGGTGGCCCCGCAGGTGAAGGAAGCCCTGCAGCCAAGACTGCCCTCTGAGCTTTCCAGGGTATTCAGGACAATCCTTCCGGAACTTTCTCATTAGCTAGGGTGTGACCTTGTGATGTCTGCATGCTGGCTTCCACACCAGTTAAAAGCAGGATAATGGCAGCCTCATTGAGTCACCACGAGAATTAAGCACCAGAGGGACATGAGGGTGCTCTGGAGGCTTCCGGAAGCCAGTTTGGATTGTTAGGATGAAGCTTTCTCACTGGGAACAAACTTAATGTAGACATAATGTATCCATTTCATCAAGAAGGCAGGATGCCTGCCCTCAGAGAAGTCCACTATCTAGTATGTTCTAGAACCCAGCAGAAGCCACTGGATAATCCCATTGTTGATTAGAACAAAACAACTATAAAAAAATCACACTGATAAAATGAGAAACACAAAGACAGAATCTTCCCCAGGAGGGCTGGCTGACGGCTCCTGGAGGCAGGGGGTCAGGGACAGGAAATGACCTAGACCCGGGCAGACTGGCTAAGTGCAATCACCCTGGCAGGGAGCCCCTGTTCCCTCTGACACTAACTACTGGAAGTAGTAAGGCAGAGGAGGTGACAGTCCTGAACACAGGTATCAGGAGACAGCTGGGCTCCAAGACAGTTTCTTCAAAATTTACTACAAAGGACAAAGCAGAAAAGGGATCTTCCTACAGGAATTGCAAATGGAAGGAGGAACACAGCTAAACCTCTCTGACCAAGAGATGCAGGGCAGGTCAAGGCAGCTTCCTTTCAAAATCATCCTTCAAGCAACGGCTGCCAGATCACTATGGTGACTGCTGTCTGCTGACCGTGCCCTCCCGGGTGAGGACAGGACTGTCTCTCACCACAGCCCCTCTCAGGGACGAGGACACACTGTAAACCACTCGCTCAGGGAGGGCAGAGGAGGAGATGGCTTCGTGGCCCAGCTCACCTGGTTGGCCTGCCCAGGCCCATGGGCGGCCTCCAGGGCCTTGTACAGCCCCTCGGACATCAGGACCAAGAAGCCGGTCACGCCGTCCAGGGGCTGCGCGCTGTGGATTTCGGGCTCGGCAATGATTGGCTTGGCCTTGGCGGCGCTGTGGGGAGTGGAGGGACAGCGGTGCTTGAAACTGCCCCAGAGGATGAATATCCCACTGGGGAGGGCTTTAGACCCTGAATGCAATGTGACACCCATCTGGAAGGAGGAAGAGAGATGGGGAAGGAAGCAGAGAAACAGACTGGTTTTGCTGGAGCTGCCACAACAGCGAAGCTCAGAGGGCCAGTCTGGGGTCAGACAGGTCAGCTGCTCAGTCTGGTCCCGCTCGGCGTCTCCTGTGCTGAGCCCGGGCAGAGTGGAGGGAGGGATGGGCAGGAAGATAGAGGGGCTCTTTTGAAAACCTGTTCCTCCGGGGCCCCTCTAGGTCCCACTCTGTACAGGGGTCTCTGCTGGGGCCAGTAAACGTGGCCAGGAGGCAGTGTGCATGTTGAGAGGCACGTTGAGTGTGCCCAGTGCCGTCCAGAGGAGCAGAACCCGAAACCCTCAAGGTCCACCAACAAGGGTGGGTGAGAGGTACGAACACGGCCACAAACCGGCGCCAAGCAGCGGCCTCGCCACAGTGAGGAGCAGGACGGACGCCTGGCAGGAGGGGCGCAGGCCCAGAGCGGTGCACCAGCGTGCGGGTGTTCCAGAAGGCACAGCACGTGTCCCACGCAAGAAATGCACCTGGGCACAGACACCGGGCCGGGCACCCAGGAGCCAGCGGTCTACAGGGAAGAGTCCCAAAGTGGGGTGGGAGGAAGATGGGGCTTCCACTTCACACCCTGTCACTCTGAACTGCTTGAAACCAGCGTATCAATGAATAAAATGAAGGACCCCACAACAAGAGAGCGGAGGCTCCACGCTCGAATCTCTCAATCCTGGGAGAACAGAGTTCTAACTCGTGCTTTCCGAGGCATCCGACGTGGGGCCATGATTCCTCATGGCTCTGGCTGCGACACTAAAGCAACTATGGGAACACGCACGCACATGCGTCCCCGATTTTCTCACGGACAGGCTGGCCAGTGCTTTAGGACACGTGCTCTGAACTCAGGCTGCCCGGGTTCAAGTCCTGCCTTAGCCAGGGGCTGGGGGGGTGGTGGTGCAGTGTGGAGATGGTGGGGGAGGCTGTGACTGGGGCGCTATTTCACATCTCACGTTTCATTCCCTCAATGAAAGTCTTTGGAGCAGTAGTAAGAATATCAGGCGCACAGGTCCCAAGCCCTCATGCAGCTGCAGCGTGCGCACAGGTGGCGTGGCGGCGCGTCACCTCAGCCTCTCTCTCTCTCTCGCTGCTGCGCCGTGGGCGGCACCCAGAAGGCATGCGTTGGTGGAGGGAAACAGTCTTCTCACACCTCTGCCCTGGCTCCGGCCTTCAGCCCACCCGGATCCATCCAGGCAGCCCTTGCAATTCTGGCCTCTCCTGCCAGGCCTGTGCTGCCCCTTGGCTTTGGTCCAGCTCCCTCCCCTGCCCCTGCCTGCTGGCCCACAGCCTGCTTCCCACCTTTGGGAGGAGGAGTCTCCTTGTCTCAACTCCTTCAACTCTTGTTTTGTACCTAGAGGCTAAAGTCTGCTTCTGAGCCAGGCCCTCTGGTTCAGCACCTACCTGAGTAGGTCGATGTCAGTATAGCCGTATTTGACCTTGTAATCCCCAATGCGCCTGGTGCTTTCCTGCCCACAGATGATCCCCACTTGCTTGATCTTTCCTGCGTCCAAACCTACCAGAAGGAGAACAATATGACAATCCCAGACTTTGTTCATAAAGAACAAGAGGCAGGCCCTGGTGGCTTAGCAGTGAAGGCTGCAGTCTCTAGCAAAGTGCACACATGTCCCAAGGACCCGGGTTTGTGCCCCAGAGCCAGGGGAAACAATCACGATGAACGACTACAGAAATAAATAAATAAATAAATAAATGCTCCCTTCCTCTAAAAAAGGAACTAGACATCCACAAAAACAAGGCAACAGAGGGCTCATTGAACAGGAAATGTTCACACCAGGAGGCCCTGCAGAGCAGCCAACCCAAAGTCACCCAATACCCTTAGTCCTCACTGCCCTCACTCAGAGCCAGCGCTGCCCACAAGCCCCCTGGGCCTCTGTGCAGAGTCGTGTGGCAGGGGTCGCTGCTCCCACCTGAGCTGGAGCCTCAGGACCCTTGGCCTCTCTCCATCTCACCACCAGTTGAGTACCTACCACATGCTAGGTCCACTTGGACGCATTTACGTGTCTTTTTTTTCCCCAAAGGAAAAGGTAGGCAGGAATGAAGGGGCAGGAAGAGAGAGGAAGAAGCACCTTATCTTTTTCTTTAGTTGCTCATCTTGGTTGCCTGTCCCACTCCCCAAGCCCCATGCTGGGACCGGAACTCCTGTACTTGGGGTATGTGTGGACTGTGCTTGGCCAGAGGCAGCAGACCCAACCTGCTACTCCACCAGGGCCTGCGTCTCATGCATATGAACTCTTCGCGTCTGCGCGCCTCTCCGGGCAGGCACCGCTACCTCACTACCAGCGGGGCAGCTGGAACACATTCCAGATAGGCCACTGTCAGCGAAGAGCTAGGACTCAACCCCAGGCAGGCAGGCAGGCTGGTCCCAAGGCCAGAAGAGGGCACGGAGGGAGCCCTGGGTGTCGACCTCCCCGTACCTGCTGACCTCTGCCCGGCACCGCACTCACCGAGCTGCGAGAGGCGGAAGAGCTCGTCCTCGTTCTCCGTGGTGTGGTCCACACTCAGCTGCGTCACCTGCAGTCCGTCCACCGTGGACTTGCACAGAAGCGCACGGTTGGTCCCTGAGGCGGAACCGGCGCGGTGAGCAGACTCGGGGAGAATGGGCCTGGGGGTGTGGGGCAGCAGGGCACACGTGGAGATGCGCAAAAGAGGCAAAGACGGGCTCAGAGCACCGGACTCACCCCTCAAGGAGAGCTGATGAGTCAAAGGAACTGGGTTCAGCTTTGTGTGTGTGTTTATTGCAGTAACTTACTCTACATGGTCAAATACCTCACACATGTGGCTTCCCACCTCTCAGATCTGTCTGCACACCCCACCGTCCACAGCACCCAGTGTTCTTCCCCACTGTCCTGTGGGCTCCACCACTTGCCCCCCACCCCAATTCCTATTGGTGACCTCAGTTCTGTTGCCAGTGTCCAAGGACTGGTTATGTTTCATCTGCTCCTTTGTTGTGTCTGTTCACCTTCCACCTATGAGTGAGGGCATCTGGTCTCTCTCTCTTCTTCTGACTTGTTTCACTGAGCATAATGGGTTCAACATTTCCAGCGTGATCCCATGATTACGATTACAATTTTAATAAAAGAGGCCTTTTTTCCAGAAAAACTGAAATATGTACTGATGACATGATACAATGTCTGGGGTTTGCGTCACGACAACGGGGACAAAGGGCTATAGAGAAAGGAGATGGGACATAGTTGATGCGTGTCGGGCCGGGGGATGGACGTGCAGAGTCATGAAAGCTCGTCACTGGTTTGGTTTTGTTTTTCATTTTTAACTTTTTCCATAATGAAATCGGAAGGAGAGGAGAGAGGGAGGCAGGGAGGCGATCGGTGGGCCCTCACGGTCTGCATCCCGACGGCTTCCTGCGCTCCCCGCAGCCCCACCCTCAGCCCCCACCAGCCCATCCGGGCGTCCTGCGAGGCAGGCGCAAAGGGCCTTCCACAGCCAGGGAACCTCCTGAAGATGACCACGGCGGTGAGCCGGCAAGGTGACGCAGCCACAGCAGTTAGGGGCAGGGTGGGACTAAAGCCGGGTGCTACTGCCCAGTGCAAAGGTTCCCCACCCTTCAAACTCTCTGGAAAGCAGAGGCCAACGCCCCACCCCAGCACCCCCAGGCGGCTCACCGACATTGGCGACATAGAGCTTGTTGTTGAGAAGGACAGCCACCACGGCCATGGCTCCTCCCGAAACCTCCCTCTCCGAGGCCCTGAGTCTCTCGAGGATCTTCTGACACTGAGGCGGCAGCTGGTGCTGTGGGACGCCCTACGAGCCACCGTGGGGTCAGAGCAGGCTGGGTGCGCAGAGCCCACCTCGCCAGCCCAGGGACCTAGCCTGTCCCGTCGGCTCTGAAAGCGCAGGTGCTGACACACGCAGGGAGGTGACTAGTGCGGACACGTTCGGGCTGCGGACTGACCGCGAAAGGCCTTCCTCACACCCTCCCGGTTCACAGTGGCCACCTTCGCTCTGCCTGCTGTCTCGGTGCCTGGGAGTGACAGCAGGCCGGGGCTCCCGGGGGCAGGCCAGGGAGTTACCTCTGGCAGCTGGGACTGCAGGCTCGCCTTCTCAGCCAGCGCGTCATCAATGGACTCCAGGAAGCTCCTCTCCACCACATCGAAGGCCTGGAGCGACAGGACAGGGAGAGGAGTCTGGGTGGGGCTGGTTCAAACCACCACTGGCACTTGAGGCCAAATGCCCCTACTTTCAACATGTTTTCAGCAAGACAGGAGGGGCCAGAGGGAAGAAGGGAGGAAGGGAGCGGAGGAAGAAGCATCTTTTATTCAGTTTCTTTGGCTTTTCCCTGGCCCCCAGGTTGTGAACCTGGGTCCTTGGGTTTTACATGGTCTGTGCTCCAGCCACCTGACACGCCAGACACACAAGGACATGCCTGAAGGAGCTCCTATTGATAGCACCAAACCACACTGTCGACTGCAGGATCTTATGTGATGGCCACAGTCTCACAAGGCACTGCTGCTCCTGCAGAGTGACGTCTCCAATAAAGACGTCGGCCCCGTGGGGCCAGCGCCTTCTCTGGTGGCAATGCAGAGCGACCAAAGAGGCAGGGGACTGCGCAGAAGACAAGAGCATGGGCTTGGGATCAGAGCACCTAGGGGCGAGGGAGCTCTGCCACGTGGGCAGCAGGGAGTCTGCGTTCATCTGTGAAGTAGAGGTGAGCGATACTCCGAGGAGGTGGGGGAATCCAGCCATGCTGATGCGCTGGCTCTGGCCAGTGCTGGTCACAGAGCAGTCAGTGCACACTGCCACTTTTCCTGGGAAGCAGCCGAAAATCATGGCTGGGGTCCTGAGGCTGTGGTCCGGTAATGGCCGGGGCACTGGTTCTGAGGAACAGGGCTCATCCTTTCTCCTGTGTCTAAATGAAGTGGCCCAGTCGTGCTTCCAAGCAGAGGAAGAAAGATGACCAGAGGGCAGCAGGGCCGCAGAAGGGCAGGGGTGGCCCAGCCAAGGGGGTGAGGAGCAGGGCCTCCTCCCCTGAAGGGCTCGCTCGTCTTTGCCAGGGCTCGCGCCCTTCTCCTACCCCTTTGTCCCTGGGTCTGGCCCAGCTCCCCTTTCCCCAGGAGGAGGCCCGCAGAGCCTCCCTGCGGCCACCAGAAGGACTCTGCCCAGTGCGGACCCTGGGAAGTGGAGGCCCTGCTGCTCGAAGAGGCTCCCGGAGCAGCTCCCCCGTAGGGGCAGGGGTCTTCGGTGAGTCCGGCTGACTTGCGGTGGCGGGCCAGTACCTGGAGCAGCACGCGCCGCACATCAGCCTCCGTGTGCTCGGTGTGCAGCTGGCCCAGCAGGAGCTCTGCGGACAGCCGCTGGGCCACGAAGCTGGTCACCCGGTTGCCATCATAGCCGTTGAAGACCCCATAGAGGAAGCAGTTGGTCTCACTCCTACAGGGAGGGCAGGAGGTGGCCTGAGACCAGGGCCACAGAGAACGGACACAGCTCCAGAGTGGAGGGGTGGGACCAAGGACAGCAGCTGGGCCTGCAGCTGCCCACCTGCGTCTCCCCACGTGGACCGCTGTTTCACTCATGACCTTCTGGGGTGCCTCCCCCCAGCGCCCCGCAGCAGGCCCTCTGAGATTTGAGGTCTGGCTGGGGAAGGACGGCAGTGGAGGCGCCCCCCGGGCCACAGCTCACAGGCGTCCTCACCGGAACTTGAGCCAGCTGTCCTCAAGCGGGTGGCTCTCGCTGCCCTTGCCATCAGCGGAGTAGCTGCGGTTGGAGGCTGAGCCGACCCCAGAGAGGTGGCAGAGCGGTAGGTCGTCTGTCCAGCTGGTCTGCTGCTCCTGGGAAGGACACCAGGGAGCAAGAGGGTCACTTCTCCCCATTCACTTCCTGTTCCTCCCGCCAGAAACCGAGCAGGCTCAGCCCCACTGGAGGTTCCGTTTTCTGGAAAACGACACTTGTATGAGCACACCTGCAGGAGGGTTTGCCATTTCACAGCTAATCCACACACCCGTTGCCGGGGCCCGACGTGGGCCCGACAGTGTTTTCCAAGAAGGAAACACACACCGAAGAGGCAAATTTGGAAAGAACTCTGGTGGCTCTCACCTCTCAGGGTGGCGGCCAGACGCCAACCCTCAGATTCTGGTTAAAAGCAGTTTCCAAGCCCCACCCTCAGGGTGGTAGATCTTGGGGTACCAGGCTCTGCAATGGAGGCAGCCCCTCCCTGCCTCAGGCCCCTTGTGAAACCACCTGAGAAGCCAGCTGCAGTCACTCTCTCTGGCACTGTGCCCCCACCCCATTCCCGACGCTGCCACGTCCTCCCCGCCGCACCAAATGCTTCCAGTGCCCCGTCCAGGCCCTCTCCCTCTCTCCTCGTGGAGACTTCTCCTAGTCCCTCAGGATTCAGGCTCAGGAGTCCCCGCCCCAGGAAGACCCTGTCCAGGACTGACTGCCGGCCCTCTGTCCTCCCAGCACATCTGGTGCTCGCCCCTGCCTGCCTGCCTGCCTGCTTCCCTTTCTAGCCCAGGATCTCAAACCCGGCTGTTCAGTAAAATCCCCAGCACAGACAGCTGGCCGGGCCCCAGTCCAAACACACACTGGATACCCGAATCTCCCAGGGTTACTCCCTGAGCACCTGTGTCTGTTAAAGCCCCAGAAACACCTGATGCAGTCCAGGTGCACGGCTCTCACAGCGAGCCCCCACCCCAGCCCCAGAGAAGCAGGCCTGGTTCACGGGTGCAGTCCCTGGACCTCAGGCTGAACGGCGCGAAGTAGAGCCATGGGGAGAAGCCAGGTTCCAGTGCACGGAGACAACTGAAGAATGAAGGCTGGCTGGAAACCCTAAACAAGCGCAGAGACTGTGTGCAAACTCTTACAGGTTAGCAGGCTTCCAAAACGGACGTGAAAACAAATTCAACGGGCTTTTGCAATCTGATATGTAAAAAGCCTGTGGTTAGCTTTTGTGGCAAATTTCATCTTTTGTTTATTTATGTTCTGACAGTGAGTGACTGTGGATTTTTTTCTTCATTCTAATTGCTTTGATGCTGCATTTATTGTCGTGCTTTAATTCTGTGTCTTGCACCCTGGAGCAACTTCTGCAGGGTGTGGGAGTTTGTTTTATTTTTAAATTAGTAAAATTAACTTTTTTTGGTGTACCAGTCTACGAATTTTAACACCCGTAGACAGTGGTGTAACTAACCGCCACATTCAAGATAGAGAACCGCCCACTGTCCCCAAGCAGGCGGCGCACTGCCCCGCCCCCCAGCACACCCTCCCTCGCGGCTGTCACCATTTTTGCCTTTTTGAAGTGTCGGAAATTATGCAGCAACCTTCCCCCGCCTTTTTAAGCTGTGATAAAACACACATAAATGGGCCACATCACGCCGGTGCCACCCATTTAGTTGGGGACGCGTCACTGCCACCCAGCCCATGACCCCTGGTACGCAACTAAAACCTCCGGTGAGACGCACGCACAGCGCCCAGGGCGGAAGCCGCTCGCGGCCCCGCCCCGGCCCCGCCCCCCGGCCCCGCCCCGCCCCGCCCCGCCGCCCGCTCATCTTTAGGTCCAGTCTTTGCTTGTCCCCAGGCATTCTGACTGAGGGTCCTGCAGATCGTCCCCGCACTGACTGTGCCCCTTCTGCTGCAGAGCAGTACTGGGCTGTAGCACGCAGCTCACAAGCCCACTGAAGGACACTGAGGCTGTCTCCAGTCAATGAGGAGGAGAGTTGCTAAAAGTACAGAGGAGCAGGTTTTGCGGGAACAGATTTCATTTTCTGGACTACCAGGTGTTTTCCGAAGAGGTGTGGTGGTATCTCATGGTGGCTGTAATTTGCACTTCCGTAGTGGCTAATGATGATGCTACACCCACATCATCACACATTCCTTTGGCATCAATATTCATCATCAGTGAGATGTCTAAGTCTTATGCGTATTTCTTTCTTTTTTTCTTTCTTTTTCTAAGGAAAGGTGCAGGCAGGAATGAAGGCAAGTCAGCAAGCAGACAGGGAGACAGAGGAGAAGGAAGCCCCCCAGTGGAGTAGTGGATGGTCAATCGCCTCCAGGGGACGCAGGCCACACACCCCTGGTTCAAGTCCTGGGTCGTGGGAAACAAGCAGAGCGGACAACTGAAAACTGGAAATAAAAATTGTACAAATGCTCCTGCCTCCTCGCTCTTCTTGCCTGCCAGCCTACTCTTCATTCCTGCCGGCACCTTTCCTTTAAAAATGAAACAAATAAATAAACAGAAAAGCCCCAGGTCACAGAGATCTCATACTTTCTTCTATCAGTTTTATAGTTTTACAGGTAGCTCTGTCCATGTTGAGCTGATTTCTGTATAAGGTACAAAGTTTCCTTGTTTTTTTACATAGATGTTCAATTGTCCCAACATCATTTGTTGAAAAGACTGTCCTTTCTCCATCAAATTACCTTGGCGCCTTTGTCAAAGATGAACTGCTCACACTGCCCTGCTTCTGTTTCTGGACTCAGTTCTGTTTCACTGAACAGTAACTCTTCAAACCAGGTAGTATGAGGTGTCTAACTTCATTGTTTTCCACATTTGTTTGGCCTCTCATTCTTCTGCCTTCCCTCATTCACTTCACTATTAGTGCGCTATCGCAACGAGAAACTCTTGTTAGGGTCTTAACTGGAGATATTTTAACCCTATAGCTCAGTTTGAGGACCTAAAACATCTATACTATGTTTGCAAACCCTCAACCTGGTATGTGTCTGAACTTACTTATGTCCTAATGGAACTTTCAAATCACACACTTTCACCACTGCTAAAAAGCTACTAATGCCTACTAGCAGCCTTTGACTTGACAGCAGAAAATGACTAAAACCCCCTAGTGGGAAGGAAAGAGCGACAGGAGCTAAAATTCTCCTCCGTTCCAGAGGACACCGAGCAGCGAATGCTTTCAGGCCAAGCTACAGCAAAACTGCTTCTTCCCCCAGCACAAAGTCCTGTATCTAATCCTGACCTTCATTCCCAAGCACAAAGTCCTTTTATCTAATCTTGATCTGTCTCATTTGAACGCAAAATGAATCAACATGAATGCAAACCTAAAGTCTCTGGAACCCACATGACGTTATGTAATCACATTTATTCAGTTACTACAAATAGTCATTCAAAAGTGTGTCCTGAGCACTGACAACAGACTGGCATTATTGTGGGAACTGGGGACAGTGGTGAAAACAACACAGGGTCCTTGTTTGAAGCCTCCTTTCTAGGGAGAGAGCCTGCAAATATATAATCCAATTTTTAAAAAGGCAACTTTAGACAGGGCTATGAGCTAGGTGACGGAGAGTGACAGGGAGGCTCTTTTAGACGAGATGGTCAGGAGCGGCTTCTGGGGAGGTGACTTCCAGGCAAGACTGTGGAGCAGTGTGGGGAAGGGCACTCCAGGCAGAGAAGCCCGAGGTAGAAAAAGGTTAAAGATGTGTGAGAAGGCCGGTGAACAGGGGAAGGTGGCTCGCTCCTCAGCTGGCACACATGGGAGTGCTAGAGTGCCTAGGTCGGGACAGCCTTTATGCCAGGGTGAGGGCTTCACTGCCAAGGAATCGACTATTTTCCAAGAAAATGATCTGCTGCCAATCTTCCCCTCAGTCACAGATCTGACTGTGAGCCTCCACCACCAGGGCCTCATAAAGGCATTTCCAAAAGCAGCTCCTTTTTCTAGGCTCTGTCTCCTATCTCCAAATGGAATGAAATTAAACATAAGATGAAGCAGAAGCAGCGCACCCTGGTGGAGCAGCAGTTAGGTCAGTCTCCTCAGAAGAAGCGCAGGCCACAACCCCCTGGGTTGGAGTCCAGAGAAGCAACTAGTGTGAACAACTAAATAAAAATAACATAAAAAGCTTCTCCCTCCTCTCTTCCCGCCTGCCTACTGCCTTCATTCCTGCCTGCACCTTTCCTTTGAAACACAGAAAAAAAGATCAGGCAGAAGCACAAAAGCACTTCCCCAAGCAGGAAATCCCGTGGCTTCCTCCAGAAGGGTGGGCCAAGAAGCCCCTCAGCACCTCAAAGTGCCGCAGCTGCTCTGCAGCAATGGGGAAAACACTGATGCTTCCGAGACTCCAATCTGTGATTAAAAACAAAATCACGATGCATTGAGCGCACTCTCACAGGAGAGGAACAGCATAAATGTGTCACCCACCAGCCAAAATCTGTCATCAACGCTTGCAATCACTGTGCTTCCTCTTCCATTATCTACCTCCCACAAGGGACAGGGACAGGCTTCCAGGGACCTGAATCTCTCCAACAAATTCAGACTTTGCAGCCAAAAAAAGGAAATATCATCCAAGCAACTTAGCGGCCGGGCCCACACTGAGATGCACTATGAAAAACACCAGGGACATGTCTTTGACAAGGCAGGCAGCCAACTCAGTGGAGGACGGAGCAGCTTTCTACATCCTGGGTGTCGTGGCCCAGGACTGCTTCAGCGACAGTGTCTCGGAGGAGAGCCCACAGCACTGCGACCCGGGCGGGCCGGCCAGCACGCTGACAGCTGCGGGAGTCACAAGTCTCCCAGATGAGAGAGCTGTGTGACAGTGTCATCCGCTTGACGAGAGCCTTGAGTTCAGAAGCATGAGGACGAGTGCCTGCATACTTCCACAGCATTAAGTGCTTGCTTTGTTTTGTTTTTTGAGGATGGAAAGAGCAGCTTTGTTCCAACGACCTTCAGGAAGCAGTCGAAGGCGCTAACACGCACGCGCACTGAGATCTAGTGCGCACAGCTCGCCAGCCGGTCCCCAACTGGGATTCCTGTGACCGAGTAATAAACCTGCCCTCTTGGGACATAATTTTTCACATTCATTCATTTTTAATGCATTGTATGTTGTCTAGGTTTCTAATGTGCTTATTATATTACCAATAGGCAAATATTACAAGTAGATTTTTACAAATATGTTGGGGGTAGGTGCTCAAAATGTTTTAAAAATAAGAGTGTCCCCAGCTTTAGTTTGGAGATTACCAGTCTGGACCAGTTTCTCAAACTCTGCGGCGCCACCTTAGAAAGCTTTCTTTAAACGCAGAAGCCTGGGCCCCACCTGGCACCTGCTAACCTGAAGCTCTGGGACCAAGGCTATATGTGGGCATCTCTAAAATCTCCCTTCTGAGTCTGAAGGCCAGAGACTGAGAACTATTCTCTTAGAGAATAAAGTCCAACTCCTTAGCAGGACATTCAAGGTTCCACCCTGGCCCCAGCCTACACTTCTGGTCTTTCTTTTAATTTTATTTTTTATTGTGGTAATTATTCTGCACATTAAAATTATTAAATGCTTGTTTTTGTTTTTAATCTGATTTGTATAATGTCGAGCTTGTAAAATTTTGGAAATGTATGATTTTATTAACTGGCA
Organism: Solenodon paradoxus; assembly: GCA_004363575.1. Taxonomy (NCBI): domain Eukaryota; kingdom Metazoa; phylum Chordata; class Mammalia; order Eulipotyphla; family Solenodontidae; genus Solenodon; species Solenodon paradoxus. The sequence goes on along the minus strand of RJWH01003417.1, from coordinate 32,347 downwards.
ATCCGTCACCGGCTGCAGACTCCAGGGATACTGCTTATTTAAGGGTGGTCTCTGTCCATTCCCGAGAAAAGCTGTCTGGGGAACAGAAACTCGCGGATATTTTCTTAAAGTGCCATTATGTGCGCCTCAGCCAGACGGAACACCAGCATCTCCCTTGCGGGAAACAATTCCCAGAAACACCGCAGGGATGCCCACCCCACCCATCACCTAACTCCAAATGGGAGGTGTCGGCCCAGGCAATTAGCTGGGGGAGGAGAGCGTAAGAACTGGAAAAGAAGCCAACTGTCTCTACTTGCCATCGATCTGTCGGTACCTGGAAACCCTGAAGAACCGACATAAAACTGACTCAATACATCAGTAGGTGGCAGGACAGAAAGCCAGCGCAGATATCACACAGCCATCGTACTTAAAGATGGGCATCTAGCCTCCCGGGGAAAATCCTTCCTGGCTATCAGGTGAAAATAGAAGGCTCTCTCCTGTGACGCCATCACAGCAGTTTCTCCCCGGCCAGCCCCGCTCACATTCCCAGAGAAATGTTTTAAACCTGCATCGCCGTGGACTGGATCAGACCTTCCTGTGTTCACCCCAGTCGTGCAGCCTGGGACAGAATTCTGAATCTCACCCTTTGACAGATTAACAGCCTCATTCAGCTGTTTTCTATAGGTGCTCCAAATGATTCCTAAAAGATGTGCTGCTCAGAGCAAAAAGCCTGGGAAGCTAACCCGTTCTGCGGTTGGTGTCTGCCCCGGACACAGGAGACAAGTAAGACCTCCACCAAAGGCCTGCTCTCCAGGACACGCCACACGTCTTTTTGGGGCCTCGAGTGAGGAGACCCTAGAGGTATAGTCAGAGAAACAAGCACACACTTCAGAATGACACCAACTATTTATACATTGACCCCTGCTGGGCAAAGTTCTACTTACCTCACACTGGCACTCTTTGAAGTTTAAGTTCCTAGCCACTTGACTTGGCTTGCTATTAAAATAAAGAAACAAAAAGGAGAAAAATTATCCCCCAGAGCACACTGAAAAGTATCCATAGTGAGGCAAGGCCTCCCCAATCTACTTTCAAAGCCCTATCCACTCCCAAAGGGCTTGCTCCGATCTGAAGATAATAAAACAAAAACAAAACAAAGCTCTTCCATGCTAGCTGAACTTACTTCAAGCCCTGTTCTCTCTGCTAAAAATACAGTGCTGAGCCCTGGTGACTCAGGCACTAAGCTGACGGCTGGGGTGTAGACCAAACATGTAAAACTCAAGGATTCAGTTTGCAACTTGGGAGAGGGTTGCGGGAGGGGGGCCAAAAATAAACAAACAAGCAAAAATGTGTCTTCCTCCTCTCCATTCCACACCCCTGGCCCTCTTTTTTAAAGGGCAGATACAAGCAGGAATGACGGAGAGTAGACAGCCAGGCAGGAAGACAGAGGAGGAAGGAGCCTCTTTTATTTTTTTTTTATTTACTTGTTCACACTGGCTGCTTCCCCCCTGGGATCTGGGACTTCAATCCAGAGGCCTGCTTCTTTGGAGGCAACTGACCCAACCACTGCTCCACCAGGGCACACCCATCCTGTCTGCTCTTTAAAAACTAAATAAATTCGGTGCACCCTGGTGGAGTAGGTTTGGGCTCTGTCCATAGACATCCCAAGATCCCAGGTTTGCATCCAGGGCCTGGGGGAGGAAAGCCAAGATGAGCAACTAAATAAAATTTAAAAGATGCTTCTTCTTCCTTTCTCTACTCACATTCATGCCTGCCTGCACCTTTCCTTTAAAAAAAAAATTAAAAACCAAGGAGAGTAACAAGAATCAGAAGGTATAAAGGACATACTAGGACAAAACGAAGTATTTTTCTGATATCAAAAAGCTCAAAAGAGGCACACTGGTAGAGTAGTGGTTTGGCCAGCTGCCTCTGTCTGGGCACAGTCCATATTTGTCCCAAGGACCAGGGCTCATGTCTGGGGACCAGGGTAAACAGCCAAGATGAACAACTAAATAAAAATAAATAAATAAAGCGTTTCTCTCTTCTTGCCTGCCTGCCTGCCTGCCTCGGCTTGCTTTCATTGCTGGCAGCATCTTTCCTCAAAAAAAAAAAAAAAAAAGCTCAAAAAAGCACCGAAAAGCAAGTCACCTTCTCAATTCATGATGTCAACTTTCACACTGGCACATGGCAAACTACCTCACCGTCTGTGTCTCAGACACAAGGGAAATATGGCCACAAATCCCTCCCCTGAGGAACCCGGCCGGCGGCCTCTCCAGGAGAACTGGGCACCCCGCTCCAGGGCCAGGAACCATGTCTGGCCTCAGGGCTGCACCGGCTGACGTGGTGGCCTGGAATTGCTGACTGCTTCATGTCACTGACCAAAGGCACAGCATTTCAGCGATAGAAGTAAATCAGTAGCATGTCTTTCTTAGTAGTACATAAAACAATGCTATGTCCTTCCAGTTAATGACGTCTCTATCCAATGACCCACGGGCAAATGTTCCCACATGGACAGGCGCTCCCGCAGCTGCTGGCCCTGCCGAGGTCCGTCCCCACAGCACCTCAGACATCCAGACCGGGGCCTGAGAGTTCCCAGAGGCTCTGCCAGTGTGTGGACAGGACAGTGCGTGGTCCTCCCGATTTCAGCAGAGGCCTCCAGGCCACTGGCAATGCCAGCCAGGCCAGTGTGCGTCGGACGCCCAGTCCTCTGCACCTCCAGCGGGACCGTCCGTCCCTGTGCCCCCCTGGCCGAGACTGTGGGAACTGCCAGACTGCCAAGTGTCCTCCCTCCTCCATCCACACTTCTGATCAATTTTTGGAAAGGTCACATACTTTCTATTCACACCAACCACCCACCTCTCCGCCCCTGCACACGCTGATGCATGCTTTCTCCCACACGGAACGTGAGCGAGAAGGGGGCCTGGCGCCCAGCGCAGCCTCCTCCCAGGGCGTAAATTCTGAGCACAGCTGCGTTAACTCTTTGGTGGGTTAAAAATTAATTTCTCATAAGAAACTGAACAGAAAATATGGTAAGAAAGAAGGCTGTTTCAAGATGTCTAATTGAATTGTGGGACTTGATTGTGGGAGTTTCCAAAATTCTTATTCTGGTCTGAAGTTTCTGTAGATCCCAATGCAGTTAACCCGTGAACAGAGGTGGATCCCTCGTGCAAGGACATTTTCACATGAGCGCCTCGGATACGTCTGTGACCACGTGGCATTCAAACCGTCCACAGAAGTCCCCACAGAGACTCATCTCAAACTCTCCGGCAGAAGTAAAGGCTGCCTGGTTCCAAGTTCAGGCCACAGCTTGAATATCAAATTATCGTATGAAAAGGCTGAGTGTTTCTGTGCTGAAAGCACCGAATTCCTGAGGGGCAAAAAGGAAGCTCTGAAGGCAGAATAATGGCCCGGGGAAGATGGCTCTGGTGGGGGCTGCAGCTCTTTCTCTCCAAGCAGCTTAAAAACACCGTTCGCCTCCTGCCATCTCTCTCTTTCTGAATGACCCACTTTTCCTTGCTCCCTTCTCTGGGATCAGCGCCACTCTAGGCCCCCACCTCTCCCACAGGGTTTTCATCAAAGCTTCTCTATGTTTTCATCATTTACAAATTCAATCCAAATGCATTCTTTTTTTTTAAAGGAAAGGTACAGGCAGCAATGAAGGTGAGTAAGCAGTTGGGGAGAGAAAGAGGAACAAGAAGCACTTTATTTTATTATTTATTTAGCCGTTCCCTCCGGACCTGGGGCATGAACCTGGTCCTTGGGATGTACGTGGGCTGTGCTCCTTTGGAGGAGGTGGACCTAACCGCTACTCCGCTAGGGCGTGCCAGTCCTGATGCTTTCTCAGAGGGACTCCTACTAACAACTGTGTAGTACTGGCGTGTGCTCAAGCAGCTGGGCCACTTACTGAAGGCCTGAGAGCTGGCTGTAGGTGACGGTTTTAATTCAATGGGCACGTACTGACTTTACCGTACATTAGAAAAAACATATAGCTAAAAAATGATTTCATAGATATAATTGCTTAGGATATGTCTAAGTTACAAAAACCTGATTCCGCATTGACTCTCTTTTTATAATAAAGCAAAGAATACTCAAGGCAAATTGAACCCTTGCTGCTCCCGCCCCAGGCCCCCCCAACCTGCCGACTCAGCATATGCCCCTCTGCTGTCCCAACCAAAGCCTTCTTCCTCTGTCCACTCGATGTCCCATCAGCTCCTCCTCCCAAATACAGCCAGAGCCCCACACTCCTCACCCCTCTGCCTCTGCAGTCTCACATGTGGGCAGCGGTTTGAGGATGACTCGGCAGGTCCCAGGCTCCACTCCTGCCAGGCAAACTCTTCTCAAAGGAGGGCTCCTTCTCGGATCACAAGCCAGCCTACACTACGCCCCGCCTCGAACTAAATCACCAGGGTTCCACACCTTACAGTGGAATCCAAAGCCCACACCAGAGCCACAGGCGCTCTCGTGACCTCACCCTCTAACCTCGGCCACTGCCACTCCCCAGTGCACTCTACTCCAGCCACACAGGCTCCGCTGCCGCTCAGTCTCCAACAGTCCTCCACCTGAGCCTGCGAATCCAGGCTACTCTTCCACACAGCATCACCTGATGGGCTATGACAGATACCACCCATGTTTGTTCACTGTCACTGTCTCCCTCACTAGGATACAAGCTGCTTCAGGACCGTGTCCTCTGCACCTACAGTGTCTGCCAGTGTTCGGTGACATCTGAGGGACAAATAGCAGGTTCATGAGCAGAGGCAGAACTTCATGATGGGAGGGTGACCACGCCAGGCTACAGTACCATGTCAGCTCACTTAATACTAACCACACTCCTGAAACACTCAGTTGGGGACACCAAGGTGACTTCTTCAAGGTCATACAGGATTCATACTTCATCAGGCTGCAAAGGGCCCAAGTTCTTTTGAACACTTCAACTTATGTTCAACAGCTCTTGAGGGAATGATGTTCCAAGAAGCACTTTGCCAACTGGCCCCTACACAACTCCAGCACCATATCAGCAAATCTCCAGCTCTTCCTGCAGGTTTCCATGAGCTGGTCAAGTCAGGCCACTCTGCAGCCTCCACATACGGACACCAGAATGGCCTCACACACTGTCCCCGTGATACACGACTCTTTCTACCACACTGGGCTGTAAACACTCATCTTCGGGTCTCCAAGTCTAATACCCAGAGTAGCAGCTCTCAGCTGAATGATGGCATTTGAGTTGCTCTCACCAAACTCAGGACAGTGGACAGTAGGTGAGGAAGCCTCATCAGCCATTTGGACACTCGGACCCAGTAATGAGGAATGTCTACTCATCACTGGGTGGGAAGGGTCTTGTAGGAACACCACTGACAGCCCCCTTCCCTTTCATCAAGATGCTGTGCTTAAAGTTGACTATCCTATCTTTGAAAGATTCTGCCAGCACCTAGGAAACACCTTCTAGAGCTGCGAAAGCTCACATTCTATCTAACCCAAGCCTCTTGGGCTCCATCACACTGGAACCAGAAGCCAGGGAGGGGCAGCCACTCTCTCGTCAGCATACCAACAGCACTTACACTTCCAGTGTTTGCCACAATCTAGTCAGTGTTTCTGGAATATTTACTACAATGGGGACATTTACACGGGGGGCTTGCCCTCTGGGAGCTTACAAAGCAGAGGGCCAGATCTACCTAACCAACTCAATAACGAGGCAGTTCTACCTAGCAGTAGTAAAATAAAGGGGCCACCGCATGGAGGGAAAGAGAGCTAACCCCACTGAGGAGATCTGGAAATTGCAATATTGGAAGAACAATTTTAAAGAAAGTCTACAAAAATCTTGTCATTACTGTGCAGCAGTGAAAGTCATCCTCACCCACCAATTCTGATGCGTCAACCCTCAAAGGGCAGGAGAGCCAAAGTCTGCTGCATCTCTATAAGGCCAAGCACTGAGGCTACAGACGTTTTACAAAAATGTAGCAAATGCCGGGCACCTTGGGGTGATACCATTCAGGAGTAAGTATGGTACATCGCAAGTCTACAAGACTTCAAGTTCACTCTCCAGCACAGGAGGCAGACAAGACCACCCGCAATTACAGCAGACTACCGTGCCCAGGAGGACCAGGGGGACGGGAACACTGCCATGACAGGTCAGTGCAGGCCCACGGTGCCAACATGTGTGTGTATCTATATGCACAGGTGTCCGGCTGCAGGGGCTGGAAGACACCAGCGAGAAACCCATGAGGTTCAGAATGCGCGTAGCCATGTCAAGACGATCCTCCCATTGCCTTATGGATAAGGAAACTGAGGCCAAAGGAGGCATAGTGAACTAGAGCCAGGACCAGAACTACTCCAGACATTCCTTCGGTAGAGTCTAGAGATAAAGAGGGTTTCTGGAATAAGACTGATTTTAATCCAGTCTCTGCTACTTACTGGCTGCGTGGCCTTGGGCAAAGGACTGTCACTGTGCCTCAGTTTCCTCATCTGTAAAACAGGGATAAGTATAGCACCTACTCAAGAGGCTGTTCCAAAAACGAAAGCTACAAATGTAAATAAAGCAATTGGCATAAAGCCTGTGATACGGCGCTGTTGCTGTATTCTCACAGCCGGCTTTCCCCTCGGAGAAAGAGAACGCTGCTCCCACCCTCCCCGCCCGGCCGGCGCGGCTGCCCTGCAGCGACCCCGCGCCGGCGACGCTCGGCGACGCTCGGGGACGCCGGGACCCGCAACCCGAGCCCCAGACGGCCGGTCTGGCAGCGCGCACGCGCGGACTTCGCGCCGCCGCACGCGCCCCCGGCCTGGGTAGGGAGGGGGGCCGGCCCGGGAGAGAAAAAGCTGGCGGCCACACCCGCCAGGGAAAGGGAGGCAGCCCAAAGGCGGAGGAGCCGCTTCTGCACCCGCCAGGCGCCCCTCCGGCTCCCGACCCCCATCGCGGAGAGCGGGTCTATTCCTCACACTGTGCACCAGGCTCCTCCTCTGCGCCGCCATCTTGGAGGGACCCCCACGGGCGCGCCCGCCTGCTGGCAGAGCAGGCGAGAAGAGCGGCTAGAGCGGCCTGAAGCCAGCCGGGAGGACCTCGCGAGCGCCCAGCGCCACCCCGCGGCCGAAGCAGGGATGGGGCCAGGCGGAGCGTGTGCGCAGGCGCCCTCGAACACCTAGTGCGGGGCGGGGCGACTTTATGCGTGATTGCCTGCTGTAGCCAGGATGCCTTTCGACGGGAGCGGGTGGGAGGAGCTCCTAAAGCCCCGGATTAGGGTCACTTAGGAACGCGTTGAGGGCACTGGGTAGTGAATTTTTCGTTGACTGCCTGTCCCTCCAGAGGTGCAGCAGCAGGCAAGAGAGGGCCTCATAAAGCTACTAGTTTAATTGGGGAGGACAATATTTACATAGAGGAGTTATTTCGGTGCTGCCGTGGCGTGGGATTATGTGTTAACTAGCCACAGGGAAGGGCAGACCAGGTGGAGGGGCTAGCTAGCCCACCAGACTCCGGGAAAGGCAGCGGTGAAAGGAGCTTGTGCATCACAGAATGTCTCGTGACTGGGACAGAAGGAAAGGGAGGGAGATGAAGGGATGTGGGAACAGGGTCACATTTCAGGGTCACAGGCCAGGTAGGAGGTGGGCTAGTCATCTAAAGGACAATGGGAAGTCGTTGACGTTGAGCAGGACTTTGACACAATCACATAAATAGAGGATCCCTTTGACTACTGTGTACAAATCATACTTTCAGGGGGATTGGACGGGGAGACCGAAACTTGACAGGGATTTGCGTATGCTGATGACAGTGGATGAACTTTATTTGGGAGATGAAATTGTCAGAGCATCATCATGGATTGGGTTTGGATGGTGATGGGAGGAGATGTGGCAAAGATTCTCCCAGATATCTGTTGAGAGCAGCTAGATTTGGGGGAAGGGGAAGGGAATGGCCATGAGTTGAGTTTGGACAAGTTGGGTTTGAGTGCTTGTTAAGACATGTGAAAAAAGAAGTCAAATCAGTCTTTAGATAGAGAGGACAAGAGCGCAGAGCAGAGGCTGAATGGATAAGACAAGAGAGACCCAGGAGCTGGAGAGGCGGCAGGAGCCCAGGCAGCAAGGAACTCAAAGTGAGTGTCCGGGGAGGGTGCGGGCCACACCTGGGGTGCCCTCATTTGATCAGAAGATAACTGAAGGAAGGCCACTATGTTCAGTCCCCAGGAGGCCCTTCCCCAGGGAATTCAGGTAGTGTGGTAGGACAACCCCAGGTGCAATGAGTCGAGGAATGGCTGGGAAACGGAGACATGGGGATCTTGAAAATTGCCGATTCTTCCCAGTTGGTAGATTGGGAAGAGGGAGAGGCATGGAAGGGCACACGGGGTTGAGCGAGGGTTCTGTTTTGTTTTTTAGGTTGAGAGACAACACTGAAGGAAAGGCTTGCTAGAGAACAGCCGATGCTTCAGGAGAGGGAAGGGGGACAGTGTAGGTCTCCTCATCTAGCACTCTCCACATGGCCCAAGATGACTGCTTGAGCTCCAGCCATCTTGTCTGAGTTCAACCAGTAAGAAGGAAAGAGGAAGGTAGGAAGACGGCATTTTTTCCCCTTTTCTTTTAATTTAACAATAATTTGCTTGCAAGCAACCTCCCTTTCCTTTAAGGAGACCTCCAGAACTTCCACAAGTAATTTCTTAACATCTTATTGGCTATAACTTAGCTCTGTGGTTGCATTTAGCTAAATCGGAGGTAGGGAAATGTAGGGTTTTTTTTTTAAACAAAAAGGTAGGATTTATACTGAGTACAGCGTGCTCAGCTGCAAAGCATGTTGGCTGTTACTAAAGAAGAATTGGGAAATGGTACCAGGAAGCTGTGCGTGCCATTAAGAGCGGTAGGAGGGGCCAGAGGACTTGTTGAGGAAAGACTGGAAAGAATCCGGACTTAGAGTGAGACCCTTTGTGTTCTGGTCTCTGCCCTGTGTCCTGTCACCAGCATGAACAAGCCTCCTATCTTCCTCCATACTGTGGGAGCGACAGTCTACCTGGTAGGATGATCCCCAGGATTCTGTGAGATGCCTCGGAAAGACCTGACCTGTTTAAATGCCAATTAAGTGTTACGTTCAGGTTGCATTAGAGTTTTCTCAAGACAATCAACACACTCTGAGCACTTACTGGATACTTTTTTTTAACCACTGGCCCTGGGTCTGGAGCCTGGGTCTGCCTCATCCTCCTGAGCTGCAAGGGATGCTTTTTCTTTAAATCATACGCTTATTTATTTCCTCCTCCAACTGGTGAGGTAGGTACTCTAACCATTCCTTTTTTATAAAGCAGGAAACACCAGTGTAACCAGTAAGCCCACAAAGAGACGTTGGATGCAGACCCAGAGCTGACTCTGCTGTTAGCATAGAGTAAATACATATTTCGTCTTCACCCTGATTCCTGGCACTGAGCTTCTAAAAGGGTTTTGAAGTTTCCTGAGTGAAGGGGGTCTTGTGATGCATCAAAGCCTCTTTCAACCCTCTCAGAGTTTATGCTAATGAGGTGGCAGGCGGCTGGTGGCTGAGTCACCTAGGTGACTTCAAGTTGAGGGCTGGTTCCCAGAGGACCCCCACTCTAACCCTGTGATGAGAGGATCGGACTTCAGCCCCCATATCCCCTCACACACAGGAAGACAGAAGGGCTGGAAACTGAATTAATTGCCAACGGCCAATAACTGGATCAGTCACGACAGAGCAATGGAATGCATGGAGCCCTAGAGGAAGGGGTTTGGAGAGCTGCTGGGCCGGCAAATGCACCCAAAGGAGAGGAGCCTGTTGGGTCATGACCTCGGCAGCTTCCCAGGTGTAATCAGAAGTCACCTCCCTGCCATGCACTGAGGACTGGGAGGCCAACACAGATTGGTAGGCGGCAGTTTTGACAACCAAGGGAACAAGGGAACGCAGGAGGCTCTGTCTTGGGTGGCTGCAAGATGAAAGATGCAAGAGATTCGCACCACCACGCCCCCTGACTGCCGAGTCTTAAAGCTTTTCGAGTCCTCGACTGGATTTAGTTGTCTGCACAATCCACATAGGCCTTGGCCAATCAGGAACTGAAACCTGGTCTGCAGACTCCTCGCTCTATCCCCCTTCCTCACCATGTGCGATTTTCCCTTAAAAACTCAGGCCACTGGCAAGGCCTCGAGTCAGCCTCCCCATTAGTGGGGGTCTCAGCCTCCCTTGGCTAGCTCTATCCTCTCTCTCTCTGCTCCCCACTAATGGGCCCCCCAATTTGCTTACTCGCTTTGCCTGTCTGGTATGTGGAGCGACCCTGAACCCACGGGGTCTGCACCGCCCTTGGTCGGCTCCATCCCTTTACCCTCTGACCAAACCACCTCTGCTTGCTCACGCCTGACTCTGCGGGGGGTGTGGGGGTGGGGGGGGTGTTCCTTGAGCAACCCGAAAACCCCCACAAGTCACCTCCCTTGAGAGGGCTGCATGCATGGAGGCAGCCTTCTGAAGGCAGGGAAGGCAAAGGGAAGGCACATTCCAAGGTCCAGCTCTCCAGGTAGACAGATGGGCACAGTCACCTGCTGTCTTTTTTTTTGTTTTTTAAGAGGAAGTAAGCAAGCAGGGATACAGGTAAGTAGGCAGCCAGTAGAACGAGAGGGAAGGAAGCATTTATTTATTTGTTCATTTGGTTGTTCTCCCTGGGCCCCGCGATGAAGAACCCAGGTCCTTGGGCTTTCCATGGATTGTGTTAGAGCCATGGGCTTAACAGCTGAGCCATCAGGGTTCGTTTGTTTTTTTGTTTGTTTGTTTGTTTGGTTTTGAAAGGTGCAGGCAGGAAGAAAGAGGAAGTATTTTATTTTATTTTCATTTAGTTGTCTACATTGGGATATGAACTCAGGTCCTTGGGATGTATGTGGACTATGATCCTTCGGAGGCGGCTGACCCAGCAGCTACTCCACAAGGGCGTGCCTGGTTATGTTTTTTTTTTTTAAAGGAAAGGTGAAAGCAGGAATGAAGGTGAATAGGAAGGAGGAAGAAGCATCTTATTTTACTTTACTTTTATTTAGTTGTTCACACTGGTTTTTCCTTCCCCTGGGCTAGGAACTTAAATCCATGGGTATGTGGCCTGTGCTTCTTCAGTGGTGACTGACCTAACCACTGCTCCACCAGGGTGCACCGATCATGTTCTTTTGGATTGCCTTCCCCAACAGCGATACACCCAAAGTCCACAGGGACAGGAACACCTCTGCTCTGGAGGCCCTTCCAGATCTTACCCAGGGTACCTCTTCCTTCCTTCTGTTCCTTTGTATCACATGTAATAATCCATCAGTTGGAAGTAGCGTGTTTCCCTGAGCTCTGTGAACCTTCATAGCAAATCATGGAACCTGTGGAGAGGGTCCTGGGGCCCCACCTGCTTTGTAGCCAAATCTGACAGAAGTGCAGGTAAGCGGAGACTAAGCCGGTATCCTGTGGTTCTGCACTGATACCGTCATCAGTCTGAGAAGAAATTCAATTGCAGTTTCCCTGATAGGTGTCTGCAGAGACTTGGGGAATTGCTCGCTTTGCAAAATCCACACTTTTGGTGTCAGAAGTGTTCTGCTGTTACAGGTTTTAAAAGAATATCTGGTATGCCCTGCTGGAGCACAGTTAGGTCCATTGCCTCGGAGGGACACAGGCCATATACCCCGGGATTGAGGCCAGGTCTGGAGGTGCTGGGAGAGGGAGGAGGGGACAGCCAGTGTGAACAACTAACATGGAAATGAAATAAAGTGCTTCTTCCTCCCCTCTCTTCCTGCCTGCCAGCCTGTCTGCACCTTTCCTTTCTGAAAAAAACAAGAGAACCCTCTTTGGAGACTCCAAGCCCTTTCCCGGCAGCCCTGCAAGGTTAAGCAGACCCTCCAAGACCCATCACAGCTCAGCCTCAGGTGACTGAAGGTTTCCAGCAGCGACACAACTCCCTGCCTCCGCCTCTGACCTCTGTCCCCAAAAGGGCTGCCTGGTGAGCTCCTCCTACTTCTTCATTGCTCCTCTGGAATGATAGCCTGTCTCAGAATTGTTCTTGATTCCCACCCCCGAGAATGATTTCCTCAGTCATCTTCGATCAGGGAAAACGACAGTCACTGCTTGCAGTGTGCTCTCAGGGCATGGGGACTCTGGCATTTCAGCTCTGGGTGTCTGCACAGATCCCTGGAAGGCTGGTGAAGATGTGGAGGACTGGAGACTTGCCTTCTTTGCTCCTGGGAATGCAAAAAAAAGACAACCCCCAAATGAAGCATCCACATGGGAGGACAGTTTGGTAATCTTACCATGTGCTCCAGCATTACATGCCTTAGTATTTATCCACATGAGTTGAATATTACATCTACATAAACACCTGCACACAGATGTTTGCAGCAGCTTTATAACTGCAAAACTGAAGCAACCAAGATGTCCTTCAGTAGATGAGTAAATAAGCATCCGTGGTCCATCCAGACAGTGTAGTGTCATGAGAGATAAAAAGAAATGGAATGGAAAGGCGTGGAGGAACCTGAAATGTGTGTTGTTACATAAAGAAGCCAGTGTGGAAAGGCTACACCCTGTATGATTCCAATTCTGTTCTGCAAAAGGCAAAACTAGAAAGAGAGAAAAGAATCAGAGGTTTTCAGGGGGTCAGACAGAGAGGGGGAAGGATGAATAGCACAGGGGGAGTTTTAGGCACTAGAACTATTTTGGGCACACCTTTGTGGCTCAGGTGGATGAGACTGAGACAGCTGAGGTGTGGACCATGTAAAACCTTAGGAAGCGGGGGGTCGGGGGACAGAATAAACAAATAAATGCTTCTTCCTCTCCCTTCTCCCTTCAGTTTCTTCCTGTCTTTAAAATACACTATTCTGTGCAAGAGTGGAATGGTAGACACATGATATTACTCATTTGTCAAGACTCATAGAACTGTAGGATGTAAAAACTGAGTCCCTGGGCAAACGAAGGGCTTCCGTTAATAGCAGCGTGGATGTTGGTTGTCGAAGGTAAGACCCACACAAGAGGAGGTGTTAATGATAGGGGAGATCTGAAGATATGGGACCTCTGTATCTGCTCAATTTTGAATAAACTACTGCTCTTGAAAAAAAAAATCTATTGAGAGCACGTCCTGTTGGAGTAGTGGTTAGGTCAGTTGCCTCCAAAGGAACTCAGTCCGTATACTCCTGTGTCCAGTGGGGAAAACAACCAGAGTGAACAACTAAATAAAAAAAATAAAAGGCTTCTTCCTCTTCTCTCTTCTTGTCTGCCTTCCTGCCTTCATTCCTGCCTCCTGCCTGTTTCTTTCCTATAAATAAATAAACAAAAATTGTTAAAAAAAAAAGATCTATTGAAGTCTCTATGAAACAAACTAACAAAAAAACACTGGGCTCTGGTGATGTTCCCCGCCTCCGAGACTCTGGTAATGCCTCTGGGGTTCTTGGACCCCTGAGCAATAGAAATATGCACAGAATCCAAAGCTTTCCTCTAACAAGACTTTATTGCAAATATCAGATGAGAAAGAGAGAGATAGAGAGACATTATGTGCACAGGGATTCAGCATGGAGGAGCGGACCTCGCTCTGCGCGCTCCATTCGGGGCTCTGAGTTTGTAAGTTAGTGGGGAGATTAGACCAGTCTCCATGAGCAGGTGGGCAGTTTCCCAGAAGGGGCTGCTGTCTCCTTGGTGGGTCCAGAAATCACCTACGGGGCTTTCTACCCAGAGGGCTTGCTTACATAGCTTGGTTCATAAATCTTTAGAGGACTGGGCCCTGCAGCCTCGGGGCCGGTGTGCTCAAGACGGAAGGTCAGCAGCTGAATCTTAGAAAGATGCTGGTCCTTGACATGAGGGCTGGACAGTGCTGCGACTGGGAAGTAAAGCCCCATGGGCTTCCCTTCTGTCTTCTGACTGCGTGTACTTGTCAGATGCCGGAATGGGACAAATGGTGAGGGAGCCAGCTCTGTGACAACTGTGATCTCCAAGCCACAGGTATTACTAATTGTGCTGTGGTTTGAGGGCCCCGTCTGTCCGTAAACGAGGTGCTGAATTTTGTCGATAATGAGGGGTGGTATATGTTGCCGGCCCAGGTTCTCAGCTCCTTGGTGTGACCTTTCTTTCCTGTAGGATTAATCCTAGAAAGGGTTTTGTCATTGGGTCAGAGTAGGCACATTTTGAAGATTTGGGCTCACAGGTGGACAGTCTTTGAGTTGCCATTCCGCCCCCCACAGTGTATGAAGGACCAGGTCTTCTGTCTTCCCTGCAGCCAGGGGTCCGCTGCCCCTCTGCGCTCCAGCCAAACCTTCCACCTTTGCTTCCCCAGCAAGCAACGCAAACAGTGCTGCCTGTCCCCTGCTCTGACCTGGCTGCCGCGTGTCCCCTGGACAGCATCCCTTCCTCTGGACCATCGCCCTGCTCCCCAGAAACGGAGCCGCCTGCCATCTGAGTTTCAGCTCTTGGAATGGCCTTTCTGGACTCAGCAGCCTCCTGAATCCCATCGAAGCACCACCACCTGGCTGACAAAGCTGACTTGGGTTTCGGGAGAACAGGAGGCCGATTTAAAGGGGAGAGGACCACTGCCAGAGTCGGCTGTCTGGAATTTTCCAAGGGGACCTTGCTGACTGTCTCCTGAGCCCCCACCGCCCTCAGGGACTGGTGTAAGTGCCCTTGACCGGGACCCTATTTCCCAGCATGGATCTCCACACCCCCTCCCATCCAAAGCTTCAGCTCTTGCTCTGGAAGCAGTGAAGGTGGACATACTCATTCTTGGGAGGCCCCTCCACCCTCATCATGGGGCCCGGTCAGGCCAGGTCAGGCCAGAGGGCTGCCTCTGGCCAAGTCAGCCTGTCGCCGCTGCCTGGAGTCCAGGCCAGTGAGTGGTTCCTGTCAGCCGCCTCCCTGCGGTGGTCAGGACCGGTCAGGCCCGCCTTCCTCGTTCAGCCTCCTGGTTGCAAGCGGTTCGGAGAACACACACACGCAAGCACACACACAAGCACACACACACACAGGCATGTGCGCGCACACGTTACGAGTGGGCGGGACACGAGTTCTCGAGCACAACCTGAGAAAGAATTCCATGGAGGCTGTTGTCAGTGACACCGAAGGTTCATTAAAGGGAAGGGTACTGAGACCCAGGTGGGCAGTAAAGCTGCAAACTTGATAGGCTGGGGTGGGGTCTTCCAATCATGTACCCCGTGAGTTTTCCTGAGGTTTCTGTGTAGGTGTGTGTGTGCGTGTGTGCATGTGTGTATCAACACACATCCCACAAGAGCTGTTTTTCTTCTCTACTCTCCTAGTTGCTACAATTTTCTTTGCATTGGGTCTTCCCATCCTCCCTCCTGTGCTTACCTTTTCTTTACTTTGTTTCTTCTCATTAGCGGTCCCTTATCTCACGGCACACACACACAATTTTCCTCTATAGATTAGAAAAAAAAGTTCTGTGTTACAGATTCAGCTTCTGTAACTAAAGGGAATACTAAAGGGAATCCTCTAAAGCAGCTGGCTTCCAGCGTCTGTCCCCCAGAGCAGCGGGAGGCTCTCACCTCACACCTGCCTGACCCAGGGGCCCTTGGAGGTAGTCCTTCCAGAATAACCCAAAACAAAAGGAGGGTCTTTTCTAAAAACAGATTCTCCCTCCTGCCAAAGGATGCCAAAGCCGTTTGTCATCTCTAAAGTGGTATTCTTGTGCCCTCACCAGCACTGATATGTGACACCTGACTATCGCTTCATTAAAATAATGTCCAATCATTCAGGAGTTAAAAAAATAGTGCCTCAGTTTAATTTGATTTGTATTTCTCTGATGACTAGGAAAATAGAGTTTTTTCTAGATATGCTTACTGGTCCTTGTATGTTTCTTCTGATATGAATTATATTCAGATCACAGACCTATAATTTCATCTGTTAATACACTGGAAATATTTTTATGATTTTAAATATATTTTAAAATATTTAATACATTATTATATTTAATATATTAAAATATATATTTAAAAAAATTTTATACATGAAACATTTGCATTGTTTTAGAGGAAAGGTGCAGGAAGGAATGAAGGCAAATAGGCAGACAGGAAGCACCTTTATTTTATTTAGTTGTTCATTTTGGGGGCTCTCCCCAGTCCTGGGACTCAAACCTGGCTTCTTACCGCTCCTCCACCAGGGCGCCAACATTCACATTTTCACGTAGCCAAACCTCGGAACTTTCCTTTGCCGTCTCTGCCTTGTGTGTTATTCTGAACGGGACCTCCTCTGTCCTAAATTCATGTAAATATCTATTAAATAACAATGTCTATGGCGTTTGGAGTTTTAATGGTGTGTAAGGGATACAATTTAATTGTTTTCATATATATTTATATCGCCATTTCCTATTGAAGTCTCTTATTGAATAATCTCTTCTTGCCCGCACTGTTTGGAAATGCTTCCTTTATTAGTTCTTCGTCTATTCAGCTTTCTTTATATTTATCTATTGATTTATCTTCAAGAACAGGTGCAGCAGGAATGAAGGCGGATTGGCAGGCAGGCAGAGAGAGGTGGAAGAGGCATTTATTTTATATTTTTTTATTGCTCACACTGGTTGTTCCCACTGAAACCCCAGGATCGGGACTCAAACCCAGGGGTATGTGATTTGCTCTTTGGGAGGTAAATGACCTAACTGCTGCTCCATCAGTGAGCACCAGTTCCTTTATTTTTATAATCCCTGCCTCTCAAGGGATGTTATAATGGTTAAATAAAGTCACACCTTTAAAGCCGTTAGCATGGAACACTGACTCTGCTGCAGATATGTTGGTGCTCTCCCCTCCTCCTCCTTTGCAGACCCATCCCCCTCCTCATGCCATATGCTTCTACCACTGACCTTGGAATTCTGGGAACAGTTCCAGACACACAGAAGCTGCTTACTAAGGCCTCACCTTCTGGCCCCCAAACTGTTTTTGGCCTGTTCTCTCCTCCATCAAGGTGACCTCACTCAGGAAGTGAGCCTCAGGGGAAGATGATACTTACACAGTGCCAGGGACCTGGGGGCAGTCAGGGAAGACTTCTTCGGGGAGGTGATCTTCCCACCAGGTATAGAAGGGGAGAGGACCCCGGCAGGCAAAGAAGGGAGACCAGACATCCCAGGCAAGGGGACAGGGTGATCAATGGGGTGAGGGTGGGAGGGTGGCAGGAAGGTGGCAGGAGGCTGGGATGAGATGGAGCGTGTGCGTGCACAAGAAAGGGTAGGGATTCCTCTAAGGGGGAGAGTCATATGCTTGTGTTTTAGGAAGGTCACCCCTGGCCAACTGATAGGCAGGAGACCAGAAGTGGGAGGCTGAGATAACCAAATAAGGGGTGGGGTGGCCAGGAGGCTGAAGGGAAACAGACACTTTTCAAAAATATCCAAATAAGCAGCATTGGAAAGCCCAGAAGTAGAGGGGAGAGAAGAGAGGAGAGTTGAGGGTACTCTCTGGATGGGGCCTGGATGGATGGTGGCAGGTGAGCAAAGACACGAGCTTAGGAGGAGCAGATGTGAGCCTGGGCGGGGAGGGTGAGGGGATCTGGGGCGGGGGGCGTGGGGGGCAGGTGGACGATACAAAAAAAAAATGTGCAAAACGTATTAATGTCAAAAGGTAGGATCAAGGGCATAGAAAGGATGGCAGAGACTGGATGGTTTGGAAAATATTCAGGAAGTTGAGTCAACAGCATGTGGCAGACACTTTCAGAATTAAACCCCAGGGAGGGTTGCTGAGGAGCGGTGGTTTCCTGAGGTGGTGAATACAAGGAAAGGAGGAGGTTTGGTGGGAAGATTAATTAAATCCAGATCTCAATGACGTGTCGACTACATGCAGATCCTTTTGTATCTGAGTTAGAGTCATAACAAAATTCCTGCCCTTGTAAGACTTAAGGGCAAGAAAGCATTAAACAAGGAGACATATGTCAAGTGGTCAGAAGTACTGGAAAGGAAAATTAAGTGGCGGGGTGGGAGCTGCATTTTTAAGGGCATGATGACCAGAGCTGACCCCACTGACAAGGTGCCCCGTAGGCAGAGATCTGGAGGAGGGAAGAAAATTCCAGGCAGAGAAAAGAGAAGGTGCAAAGGCCCTGAGGCAGAAACATGCTAGCCATGTTCTAGGAACAGAGAGGAGGCCAGGGTGGTTGGAGCAAGGGGGGACAGTGATAGACATGAGATGGCAGAAGCAGCAAGAAGAGAACCTCTGCAGGCATTGTGAAGACTCTGGCTTTTCTGCTGAGGAAGAAGCAAAACTTTCTGGAGCATTTTGAGCAGCGGAATACCATGCAGTGACCTATATTTTAAAAGCTTTGTTAAGAGTTCCTTGATCTTCAGATCTCAATCCTACCACTTTATAGTGGGTGTCCTTGGGCAGATTACTAAATTCTCTGTGCCTCTTTTTTTGTTTTAAGAAAGGAAGGGAAGAAAGGAGGGCACCAGGGGAGGAAGAGGCGTTCTTTATTGTTTGTCTTATTTTGGTTTCCCCTGGCTCCAAGTTTCAAAGTTGTGTCCTTGGCCTTTTTTTTTTTTTTTTTTAAGGAAAGGTGCAGGCAGGAATAAAGGCAAGTAGGCAGGCAGGGAAAGAGAGGAGGAAGAAACACTTTATTTTATTTAGTTGTTCCACTGAGACCTGGGTTGCAAAACTGGGTCCTCTGCATATGTGTGGACTGTGCTGTGGCAGACTTAGCCACTAGGTCACCAGGGTGTGCCCGGGTTCTTGGACTTCACATGGTCCACACCTCAGCATTGTCAGCTGCCTGAGCCACAAGGGCAAACCCATGTGCCTCAGTTTTATTATCTGTAAAATGGGGATAATGATTGTACTCACTCCATGTGTGTTTTTGTTTTTGTTTTAAAGTAAAGATGTCAGGAATGAAAGACAAGCATGCAGAAAGGCATGAAAAGAGAGAGGGAAGATGCATTTTATTTATTTTTTTTAAGTTGTTCATCTTGGTTTCCACCAAAGACCGAGGTGTTGAACCCAGATCCTTGGGATAGGTGGCCTGCGCGGTCAGCTAAAGGCAGCTGATGTAACTGCTACTCCACCAGAGTGTGACTATTTTATTTTATTTTCAAAGAGAGGAAGGAAGGAGGGAGGGAGAAGGGAGGAAAGAAACAAGGGAAGAAGGAAGGAAGGACATCTTTTATTTATTTAGTTGTTCATGTTTGTTTTTTCACCCTGGCCCTGGGTCTTGAACCTGGATCCTTGGGCATGTCAGGTCCCCTGATCCACAAGGCTGCACGTGCCCCAGGAGTTGGGCCCTGAGCACTTAGTGGTGTCCAGGCCACTGGATACAAGTGTCCCAATGGGGTGTGCACTTGGGAGTGGTCAGTAGACATGGCCACTGAAGCTGGGAGCCCCATGAGCGCAGCGGGGAAGGGGAAGAGGACCCAGCATGGGCCTGGGCTCCACCCTGGTGACACTCCTGGCTTGACTCAGGCCACCACCCAGTTGTCGTGACATTTGAAAACTGCAGACTTTTGAAAAAGCTTAAGGAAAGGCTTTATCAGGATCTCTCAGGTATTCGAAGCAGCATTTCTAGGGCACGTAATTGGGACAGGCTTGGCCAGACACCAGGGATGGGCGTGCTGGGAGGCGACTGGGTGGACACCAAAGCTGAAGGCTGGCAGCCATCCCCAGTCAGGCTAAGCTGGTAGAGCATATGTGTGCTTGCTTTTGCTGGAGGCAGACTCAAAGGCCATGTGAGTTACCGGAAAAGTCTAAAGATAATTTAACAACAGGCAGTGGTGGCTGAGAGCATGGGTTTTATGTGACCCTGGAGGTGTCACCCCTCTCTGGTGGCCAAACTCCTTGTTTGTAGAAGGGGATTAGCTGAGGATCAGCTGAAGGAAGTTGCTAGCAATGCAAACAGCATGCTTGGCATCACTCTGTCCTGAAAGAAACCACACCTTGTATTCTCTGCTGCCACTCACCCCACACCTGACATCGAAGGTGTGGGGTTCCCCACAATGATCAAGTCTGTGACACCCACTGGGCGTCCTACCGTCCAATTCATGTCTACCTGGAGCGAGCCTCAGACCCCACAAGGTGAGGACGCAGTCCCCTGAGATGCCCCACTGCACACGCCAAATGCAAGTCCAGGCGTCCTGCATTTCTGAGGGGGCAGCCGGGAGTCGAGGGCTCCCATGACGCTTCCTGGCTTGTTCCGTTTGCTCACAGGCCCCGGAGAGTACTTCAGTAGAGCGTATGATTCAGCAACAGCCAGCTGGAAGAGTAAATGGGGCGAAGCCTGTGGGAAGTGGGGGGCAGGGCGCCACCCTCCAGCACCTTGGTGAGGTCACAAGCTAGAACTGCTCTGAACCCCTTTGGTTAGGGTTTCATGGAGGCTTCGTTACAGAAGCAGGACTGGTGACATCACGCCACTGGTGACTGAACTCAGTCTCCAACCCCTCTCCTCTCCCCAGAAGTGGGGGTGAGGCTGAAGCTTTCCTCTAATTGCAATCAATCCCCCTAACCTGAGGGGCTTTCCCAAATTGCCTCATTAGCATATATTCCAACCCCTCTCCTCTCCCCAGAAGTGGGGGTGAGGCTGAAGCTTTCCTCTAATTGCAATCAATCCCCCTAACCTGAGGGGCTTTCCCAAATTGCCTCATTAGCATATATTCATTGCAGTTGACAAGAGTTCACTTGAATAATGTAAAAGACACTCTTCTTACCCATTATCATTCAGAAATTCCAAGGGTTTTAGAGCACAGAGTCTCTGTGCCTGGAACTCTTGACTGCAAGACCAAATGCACATTTCTTATTATATCATAGTATTACAGGCTCACAACAACACAGCTGTCTGAATACAAGGGGAAAAAAAGAGAATTCCAAGTAAAAAAGAAAAAAGAGAAATGGCGCACCCTGGTGGAGTAGAGGTTGGGTGCAGTTCACATACGTCTCAAGGTCCTGGGCTCACGTCTTGGGTCCTTGGGAACAATCAAGATGAGCAACTAAATAAAATAAATAAAAATGCTCCTTCCTCCTCTCTCTCCCTGCCTGCCTGCCTCTGCTCACCCCCACTCTTGCCTGCACCTCTCCTTAAAAAAATAAATAAATAAAAGGAAGTAGGAGAAACAGAGAGATGGCTGGGATCAATATTCTGGGCAGGGCCCTGCTCTCCAGACCAAAGTCTTGACTTAATGCTGAGCCAGGATCTTCACATAACTTGCCTACCTGTGACAGTTGTAATGCTTTTCTCTCTGCATCTGTGTCTGGTGAGGGACGTCCAGTGGCACATGAGGCATGTGTGTGAGTGTAAAAGGTACACAGATGGTGAACAAACGGGCCAGCGAGAAGGCGGCGGGGAGCGCAAGGGCCTCCGAGCAGTCTGCCTGGCCACCCAGTGTGCACCCACATGGCTGGGCAGTCTGGGCAGCTGGCCTATAATCTGTGCGCAGATCGGCAGCAGCCGAGGTTGGCGGCTGCCCACCGAGGCCATGGCAAGAGAAGGGGCCTGTGTGGAGGAGTCTGCCTTCTAGCATCTTCGCAGCCCAGGTCAGCGACAGGAACAGCCAACGCTCATGGGTACACTGTGGGCTGATTATCACAAAACAAAAGCATACACTCAGACATCGCAAAAAAGCCCGTTAGTCTTTAGAATTCCCTGGAGTTTATAATCCCTGGTTTTGAAAAATGCTGCAGACTTGTAAATATTGCACAGGCTTAGAAATAGCAGTCATGTTCTACAGAAAAGAATTTCATTTTTATTGGGAAGCCTCATCATGAATAGGAAGAGAATTTTTATTTTATTTTAATTTTTTTAAGGAAAGGTGCAGGTAGAAATGGAGGCGAGTAGGCACAGAGGCAGGAAGAGAGAGGAGGAAGAAGCATTTTATTTATTTTTATTTAATGTACATCTTGGTTGTCCTCCTCAGCAAGGGATGTGAACCCCTGTCCTGCAAGCAGCTGAGCAAATCACTACTCCACTAGGACGCACCTATTTTTTAAATGATTTGTCCTTCTAACAGAAGATATAGCAATCCAGGGCATCCACTCTGAAGCTCATAATAGACTTTCTAGTGCCTTCTGCTCCACCATAATGACCAAAGTTAAGTTGAAATTTCTTACAGGACTGTCTTATGGATTTTGTTCTGCAATGTCCAGCCAGCAAGTTGTGCGAAGATCCTGGCTCAGCTGCCTGGACCACTTCCACCAGCTCAGAAGAATGCAATCGATCTTCCAGAACAACCTAAGAATGAACCCCACCAAAAGTACCCCCCAAAGAGACACTTCCCCCTCCTGAGCGTAAATGACCCATGTCCACCTTGCTGGTATTAGCTTCACTTTGAAAATAGCCCACCTGCATCTACTTTAATGAACCTTAAATTCTCTTGGGAACTTTGTTTCCTTCTTCAGGTTGGCAGCCACGAACCTAACATAAATAGATTATTAAACTTATGTATAAGTCACGAAGTTGTTACGGAACCCCTAAAGGTCGGTAGCCTCTCGGGTTCTTGGAACTTTGAGCAAATAGAAATTGCACAGAGTCCGAAACATTCCTCAGAGAAGACTTTATGGCCATCAGATAAAGGAGAATGAGAAAGAACATTTTTTGTGCATAAGGGCATCCGCACTAGGAGAGGACCTCCTTGTGCTGTGCGCCAGGCTGAGGGGTTTTCAGTTAGTGGGGAGATTGGAGCAATAATTTCAGAAAAGGGGTATGTGCATCCAACATCCTGTCTCCTTGGTGGGTCCAGGAGATATCTAGGGGGCTCAAAATGCATTTTCCACAATCTCTTTTTTTTCTATCCGGAGGGACGGCATAATTCCTTGGGGTCAGTGTGCTGTGATCAGGCAGCAAGTAGCCCGCAATCTAAAGAAGGCAATCTAAAGGTGCACAGCTTGATTACAGCGTGTGGTTGGGCAAGAGGTCAGTCACAGCAGGAAGTGTATTGGGGACAAGCAGACGGAGCCTCCCATACTTTCCCTATCTGTCTCAAAGTCATTTTCCATTTCTTTGCCCCACCAGTTACAGAAAATGTGAGTGGAAACATGAAAACATCACTGTGATTTGCATACAGAATGTAATTCAGCCTTATAGGAAATTGATTTATATGAAGTTAACATCTTTTAGAAAAATGGTTCCACAAGGTACTAAAATCTATATTTTGAAATAATGTATCAGAAATTTCTCCTAGTGTGACAGACTGTAAAATATGCTCAATAATTCCAGTACAAGCTGCAGCAGCAGAAAGGTCCTTCTAAAAGTTAAAAATTATAAAAACCCTTGCGTTTGCCAGGAATGGCTGTTAGCTTTCAATTATAGCAATTGATATGGACTTGTCAGAGGTGTATATTTTGATGAACTCATATGCAGAAAAGTAAGCCAGAAAAATCTAATAATCTCTCAGATATCATATTAATGAGGTACTTTATTATTTATTGTATTGTATAAAACAACAGGATTTGTTTTTACAACTTTAAGTTATGGTGTTACATATCACTATTACCCCTATTATAAGTAATAAAGTATTCTGATGGAAAAGCTTTATATTTTAGTACCTTTAACTGCATTGGGTTTTTTTCCCACCAATTTCTTTAGTGAAATAAGAAGAGTATTTTATATTCCATAGTTGTTTGAAACATCAAGGAGAGAGAGGACCTGCACTAGTTTTGCACTTTTGAATAAGAAGCTCTGCATTTCCATTTTGAATTGGGCCCTGCAAATTATGTAGCAGACCTAATTCTGGAGACAAGTATCGCTCTGAAAGAATTCCTAAATTTCTCAAATTGTCGTGATTCTGTAAAAAACCTTTTCCAACTTTTACCGACTTCCCTTGGGGCAGCAGAACTCTAAAACCTCATCACAGGCGCCCTGGTGGAGTAGCGGTTACGTCAATGGCCTCCCAAGGATATAGACCGCACACCCCTGGGTTCAAGTCCTGGGTTTGGGAGGAAGCAATCAGCGCAAACAACTAACTAAAAATATAAATAAAATGCTTCTTCCTCCCCTCTCTTCCTGCCTGCCTACTTGCCTTCAGTCCTGCCAGCAACTTTCCTCCCCGCCCCCCCCCAAAAATTCACATCGCAGTGTAGACAACTGGTCATCTTGGAAGGCCGACTGTGGTTATCTTCTCATCCCCCCATTCCACGGGGCAGATCCCCATCCTTTGGCAGGTAATATATACAACTGATATTTTGGTCACTTTAGAGTGCAGGAAATATCTAGTCATGATGAGGACAGAGAGCGCAAAGGTCAGTCACATGGAGGGCGGTGTGATTATTTTTAATAACTTAGGCGTCCCCTCGTTGGGCAGGCGGGTGAGACGCTGGCATGTGGACCACATACAGCCCAAGGACCCAGGTTTGAGAACCGGTGTTGGGTGAAGAACTAAAAATGAACAACTAATTAAATAAAGATATTTAGTCTTCCCCTCCCTCCCTCCCTTCCTCTCTGAAAACTTAGACTGTTTGGTGGGTCATAATTCCACGGGTCTTCTCGAAGACTGGAGGACAAAGAGGGTGTCAGGGAACAGTTGTTACAGGTGTGGCCTCCTGAGTGGAGCAGGGTGATGGCTTGACAAGTGGGTTGGAGGCCGCCCCCTGTGTCCTAGGGGTTCATTTCCTCAGGTGGGCAGCAGCCTTACAAGGAGCTGCAATTAACGCTCACCGTTCCTTAAAAAGCAGCTCTAACAACACCCATAGAACCTGCCTCTTCCCGCGGCTCCTCCCATTCCGGTTGACCAATCCCTCTGCCCCATCACCGAGGGAAGCAGTCTGATTGGCCTGACCCGTCAGCCTATGACAGTTTGGTCCGTGAATCAGATGTTTACTTCTGTCCAATCAGAGGCAAGCAGTGCTTCCCAAGCCCGGACTAAAGTGGGACTTGCAGCGGGACGCCCATCGCTGTGACTGACAGAGCACTGAGCTCACTTGCTCCTACCACCGGGCGGGAGCTCAGCACTTCTTCAACTACATTGGAGATCATTCTCTCACCTATCTCCCCGGGGCCTCTGCTCACTTCATTTTGCTGATTGGCCCTTCCAGGTATTTCTCGGCTTCCCCCATCCCAGCCATCACCACCGTGATCTTCCTGTCTGAACGGGTTTCCACCGCACTTAGTGTAGACCAGCCCCCTCGGGAGCCTCCAGGCCTCGTGCTGTGCAGCCGGCGTGCCCTCTGCCTGTCCTTCCTCCTCTCTCCTGAGCATCCACTACACCTGCTTTCTACCAACCCCCAGCTCTTCCCTTTCAGCTCCTCTCTCCAAAGGGCTTGCCAGCCCACCTCCTGGCGCCAAAACCCTGTTGCCCCAGAGAGCTCAGTGAAGTCATCTCTCGGAGGGGCTGTCTCTGAGACTTGTTCTAGCTGCATCTCTGACACTCCTGGCACTTACACAGTTTCCATTCTGCTTGCATGTTGGTTGAACCTCCATCTCTCCTAGAAGACCGCTGCTGGGAAAGCAGGGCTGGCTGTCTACCTTGTCAATGTTATGCCCAGCAGTGTGTGGACCTGTGTGCTCACTCAGGCCCACTAACTTCAAACCCCGCAGCCTGCACACATGTATGTTCCTAAGAACATGGAAGGTTCTGGAAGGAGCGTGGTCAAACTCTCATCTTAGTTGCCTGCTGGGTTGAAGAAGAAGGTATAGGGAACGGTGGTGTGTGTGTGTACACGTGTGCACGTAAGTTTGGGGACACCGGCTTCA
The DNA here is from genome assembly GCA_004363575.1 of Solenodon paradoxus. Lineage (NCBI taxonomy): Eukaryota > Metazoa > Chordata > Mammalia > Eulipotyphla > Solenodontidae > Solenodon > Solenodon paradoxus. The sequence goes on along the minus strand of RJWH01003417.1, from coordinate 6,822 downwards.
AATGTAATGATTTTACATAAATACATTCATAGTTTCACCGTGAAATTAAAAATTAAATAACAAACAAAGCATATTCCAGGTCAAGGGGGACTAAGGGGATGGGCAATCCCAAGCCACACTCACGAAGAACAAAGAACACTAAGACACACTTGCTGGCGGGTTTGTCTTCACTTTATTACTATGTCACCTGAAGTCACCACCTTCACTTGGTTCACCACAAATGGACAGATGTCATAAAGGAGGGTGCCACGGGGCCACTGGACTCACTCTTGAGACTTAACCAGGTGGTGGGGGAGTCCAGAGTGGGGGCCCAGGATGGGGACCACCATTCACTGCACACACGCACACACACAGATATATTTGTGGAGCCTTATATTATACATCTTATATATAGAAAATATATGTATTTATACTATACACAGGCAGTAACACTGCGGGAGGGGCTGAGGCACCAGGGATAGGACGGGGGTGTCACTTCAAGGGACAGCGCTGGGAGACGGCCGGACCAGCCCATCTTCCCGCAAACTCTTGGGAGGGGTGTTCCCTCTTTGTGCGCCTTAGAGAAACAAAGGGGTCTTGGGCCAATATCGGGGGCCCCCTGAGGGGTAATGAGTGGAGGTTGTCGCCTATGTGGGGGAAGCCTGGGACCCCCAAGTCTTTGATGATCAAGAATGACCAGGAAGGCTGGAGTGGGGAGCAGCTGCCAGTCCCCCGGAAATCAGTCTTTCAATTGTCACAGCCCCTGGTGGCGAAGAGGCACACCCAGCAGGACACCCAAGCCTGTGATTGTGCAGGATCAGGTGCCTTCAGGGGCAGGAGGAGACCCTGAGCCTCTAGTTCTGTGCTGGGCTTTGGACACATCTGTCCTGACCCAGACTCTACTGTCCCTAAGCATCCTCACTGCGCTCAGCTTGTGTGAAACCCAGTTTTCTTGGACCCTCTCTTGTGCTTGATGGGAGAAGGGAGCCCACATTCGGTAAGGTCAGGTGCAGGGGGCCCTTCTCCAAGGAAAGGCTAGGAAGCAGGGGAGAGGCACAGGGTGCAGCAGGGCGGGAAAGGGCTGCCCTCAGCCCACAGCAGGAGTGGCTGTCCCCATAACCTCCCAGCAGGGGAAACAGGAGGCAGGGTCTCGTCCAGATCTTGTCCTGACATCTCTTACCCTTTCTCACTTAGGCCACTGCTGGCCCCCCTGCCAGCACTCTGCCTGACTGTGGGGTCATGTCTGGGCTGGACCCCCGGAGTGAGAAAGGGAGGCCAAGTGTCTGGAAGTTTCCCAGTCGGGGTGGTAGGGAGGGTCTGTAATAAATGCCCAGGGGTTGGGTAAAGCTTGAATGGTAGCGACCCTCCAGCCCAACCTTACCAGCAGCTGGTCATGCCCGAGGGGAGATAACGGGAAGCACCCTGGGTCTCCCGGTGTCATCAGCCAGGGAGGAGGGCCTCTCGCAGCCTCCTGCACCGCACAGACCCTCAGCCCACGCTTGCCTACTCCATGACCCTCTGGTCTCATCCAGGTCCCAGTGCTCAGCTGCAGAGATCCTGGCCGCACCCCTCCTGACTTTGGCCACCGAAGGAGGAAAGCAGACCGTCAGTCTCCTGGACATGGAAAGTCTGCGAGCGGCTGCCACTCAGCTGGCGGGGACCCTCTCCTGCCACTGGTGCCCTCTGGGAGAATTTGAACAGACTGGCATTCGGGTCCAGGCTGACTCACTTGTGTTTCAGTCTCAGTTTTCATTTCTATGAAGTGGGGACAACAGTGCTACTTCTCTCTTCCCTCTGCACTGACAGTCCATCCTTGGGGCCCTGGGGCACCTCAGCCTGGGGGTGTTGCCCGCTCGTACAGTGCTCTGCTCTGCCCGGAATACAGCCTGGGCCAGTGCTGTCCCTGCTCATTCCCCGAGCACAGCAGCCCTGGCACAGTGCCCCATGCCTCCCAGGGCTGTTCCCTGAGGCGCAGGCCTGTGGCACTAGACCCCAGCCTTTCCCCACTGCTCCCCACCCTTCAAGGCTGCCCTGTCCCTGAGACTCAGTGAAAAGCCATGTGTGCAGGGATCCCCTCCCTGACCCCACAACCCTCGGTGTCTGTGGGGACACCCACCCTATCCGGCTCACAGCCCTTGGCCTCCCCCAACCGGCCAGCCCCAGGGCTCACATGTCATTGTAGGCAGTCTGTCCCCTGGCAGCGGCTGCAGGCTGGCTTGGCTGGGTGCAGAGCCCTGTCCTCTCTACTCCACCTCCCACAGGGAGAGCAGCCCCTCCGAGGCCCTTCCGGAAGGCCTGGCAGGACCCTCCACACTCTTGGCTGTTCTAGCCCCTGAACTCCTGGCTGAGGGAAGAGATGACACACTGTCATCAGACCAGTTGCTTTGTGGGGGGTCACAAGGGCAGGGAAGCAAAGCCGCTCTGCCACTCACTCACTGTGACCTTGGGCCAGTCCTTCCTTCCCGGGCCTCCCCATCTGCTCAGCCCCACGCCAGCCCTCCCGGAGGCAGGGACCGTGGTCGGTCCTTCCGGAGGCCGCATGGAGGTGCTGGAGTGCCCAGCGGGACACAGCGCGGAGCAGCACACAGGGACACGAGGGGGTGGGGGAACGCGCTCTCCCACCCGGAGGGAGGGGCACGGGGGCTGTCCCACAGGAGGACGAGCTGGGCTGACCAGGCCCTTGGCCTGCAGCAGTCAGGGTGCCTCACAGGCCCAGGTCCCCGGGCCTCCGGAGTGACGGTAACACTAAGTGGCAGGGCCCAGGCTGGGGGTGGGGGAGGCGGGAGGGCAGGCACAGCAGGAGCGGTGGGCTTGGCCCATGTCTGTTACCAGTGCCGCGAATGGTCTGACTTCCCCAGGCCTCAGTTTCCTCAACCAGAGAATGGAGACGGCCTAGCAGGGCTGCTGTGTCACTCTTAGAGGGTGACAGTCCCCAGTGTCCTGTGGGTGTTCACATTCACACCGCAGCCAAAGCCTCCCAGCACCATCCCAGTCCGTCTGCCCACCATTCCCACCTCTGGTTCCAATGGGGCCTCCCCACCCTGTCCAGGGACCACTTCTCATCACCTGTGCTGGGGACACACAGCAGGCGCTCAATGAATGCGCGATGACAGGACGAATGAAAGCACACTCCCCAGGCCCTGCTGGACACACTCGCAAACACATGTAGATCCCATGTAGACCCCTCCCACCCGAGCTGCCGGGGAGCAGTGGACAGCTGGAGGCTGGGGTGCCGGCCAGGCAGCCTGGGAGGGAGCAGGGCCAGGTATGGGGAAGGGGCAGGACGGGGAGAGGAGGAGCAGGCTGTCACTGCAGCTCAGTAGCCCTGTGACTGGTAGCCGGGGGGCTCGGTGTCGAAGGCCGTGGCCGGCTGCTGGTAGGTGCCGCCCATGCCACTGGGGTGTGGCCCGGCGCTGGGCTCCACGTAGGGGGTGTGAGGCACGCTGGAGTCCTGACTGGGGTCCGTGTAATCCCGGGAGAAGAGAGCCGAGTCGGCGCCAGTCTGGTACCGCTGGAAGGCCAGCGCGGCCTGGCCCGCCTGGAGACGGGGCGGCGGGGACGAGGGCAGGCGGAGGGCACGGTTAGGGGAGAGACGGACAAGAGTGCTGGTTAGTGGCGGTTAGTTCACAGGACACAGGCAAGAGAGGGTTAAATATCCCCAAGGCACCAAAGAGGAAACCCAGCTTGACCCAGGGGAGGAAGGCTGTGCTTAACCATCCTTCAAAAGGGCCTGAGATCGCTGTCCGCTGTCCGGAAGTCACGAGCCCCGCGTCCCTCAATCCCAGCGGTCACACTTAATCACCACAAATTCTCGAGTTTCTACGGTGGAGTGTTAAAAGCCTCCAAAAACTCACAACATCCTCTTCAAGTGGTATTCTCAGGGGGTGGTATGTAGAATGGGGGAAAAACGTTTCTTGGTGGGACAGGGAATTGTTGACATTTCCTAAATATCATTTTGTCTCTCTTGCAGTTAGGTGTAGTCAAATGACAAAGTTCTCACCAGCGGGTCACTGCAAGTTTCTTGTCCCAGGATCTGACCTGATGCCTGGAATGCAGATGTGATAGCTGGAGCTCTAGTTGCCATCACAGAACAGGAGGCCCACGAATCAAAATGTGGGGCAGGTAGAGGCCTGGTCACTAAAGGCTTCTGAAGTCACTCTGCCAGGTCTGGATGGTCTTCCCAGACGTGGGCCCATTGAAGCCACTGCTGTTTGGGATTTCTGTCATTTGCTGCTGAACCTATTTCTAAACGGAGCACTTGGGCAAACAAGCTTGGAAAAGGAGTTCAACAAAACGAAACAAGTCTCAGAGCCTCAACTGGTTTATGTCAGGTCTCCAGGGAGGAAGCTACAGCACATAACATCTGCCAGTCTTATCTGGCCACAAAGTCCTTTTTACACAGGAGCAGTTGGTAAAGACTTGTCTACAGCATACCTGCACGGTAGAGGAGTCTTTCTCAAAAGCTGTACCATTGTTAAGGACGTGACACTGACCACACCGAGCCAGGGAACACATTAAACCAGTTGTCAGAAAACACTAAGAGCATCTCGTCTTATGCTGAAAGTTTTCTTCAGGGGTCTTTCCAGCCGAGGAACTCGGCCATGAGATAAAAAAGCTCATGCTCTACAGACCCTCATTTGAGGACTGGAAAAACTGAGACATAGAGATGGGAGGCCCGGTGGCAGCATCAGGGCCAGAACCAGACCTGAACATGGGGTCCTGCCCTGTCCCATCTCTTCCCTTTTATCAGTCCACTGACAAGGCACTAAGTAACTAGCAGAGCCACCTGGCGAGAGGCAGGGAGCAGTCTGCTTGGTATTTTATTCCAGAAGGCTCCAGGAGCCCAATGACTAGGCATCCACTTGTTTGTTTCCCGGAAGAAAGTTCTGAGGGGCAGCCTTTCCTGGAACATGGCTGTTTAAAGCACAATGCTGGAGCCTGGAACAGCAGACCGGGCCGACAGGGAGCTGGGCTGAGGGAAATAGGGGTGGCCCTTAGTATTTCCCATGGTGTGGGTATGAGGTCCTGGCTGCTGAGGACTTGGCTACAGGAACCTGGAGAAGCAAGCGAGGCGAAAAGTACCGCTGGGGTGGGAGCCATGCCTTCCACACCCGCGAGCCATCGTGAGCTTATGGGGGATGAATGAATGAGACCCCCAGAGGAATGTCTGTAACTTGTTCTCCTGGGCCTCTCTAGCTCCACTGTCCAGGCTGCTTTCCCTCATGTAGACAGAGGCTGGAGCAGATGACCTCTGTGTCCACTTCCAGGAAAGGCCTCTGGCTAGACACCTAACGCGCTCTCTGTGGTCACGCCTCTGCCCTCACTGAGTCAAGTCTCCTTATCGTCCTCTGCCACGAGACAGATGTCAAGGTGGGGTGTGGGTCCCTGCTGGACGGGGGCAGAGGGGAGGCTGGCAGCGCTGCTCAGAGCCCAGAGACCTGTGGTCCATCTGACCCTGCGTCTTCAGAGCAGGTACACGCTCTGCGACACGGCACCATGAAGCAAGCAGGCTGCACCTGTAGGCTTCTAGTGTCAGGAGTCTCACTCTTTGTCCACAGCCTGCGGCAAGACTCGGGCTTTGTGTCAGGGGCCTGTTTGCGCTCCATGACCTCCCAACTCCTGCAAGAATGGAGGAAGCGGTGGGCTCCTGTCCTGGCTTTAGAGGGCCCCCAGGAGGGAATCTACCGAGAGTCATCACCAAAGCAGATTATGGAGGTGCCCCTGACTACTTGCAAAGAATGAGTGAAAGGCCCAAAGAGCTTGCATGTATTGAGCATCCCTGTGCCAAGCCTAGTGCCAGTCTGTTTCATCTGCACAGTAGCCGTGGAGGCTGATCCACCATCCCTCAGTCTAGGGAAGCTGACTGAGGCTCAGAGAGGTGTGAGAGTTTGCTAGGGTCACACAGCACAGGAAAGCAGAGCCGGGCCAGGAGCCCTGACTCTCCCCTTGGCAGCAAGGCTCCGGGGGGCTGTAAGATCAGCCTTCACCTCACAGGTGTGGGACAGGCTACCACGCTGCGTCTGGGGCTTGAACTCTGCAGCCCATGCACAGAGCCATCTCCGACCTTCTAACAGCCCTTGACAATCCATGTGGGGGGAGATTTTGGTTTGCTTATCTTTCCCCGCTCCCTGGCCTATGAGCTCCTGGGCTCTGATTCATTACTAGGCAAGAAACAGCTGCTCAATAAATGTTTACTGAACAAACGGAACAAATAAACAAAGGAGGCAATGAACGAGTAAGTGGCACATCTTAGCTAGCTTCTCAAGCCGGCCTTCCACTGCCCTGCATGCCCTGGCATCCTGCCTGGTCCAGAAGGCAGGCTGCACCCCCAGCCTCGCCACTGGGCACGGTGCAGGGCTCCCTGCCTCCAGAAACCGGGGAGGCCTAGGGCTGTGCTGAGGCAGGAAACAGCGTGCTGTATTCCTCCTGGAAGGTGAGGTCCTTGTATCTCCGCACCGCCAGTGCTGCAGTCAGGCTCTGCCAGGAAACAGCAGGGGTGAGGCCAGCAGGGAAGCATTGGGAGGGGCATGGAGGCAGGCTTTGGTGGGCGGGGCAGGACCTGTCAGTCAGGTCCCTCAGACCCACCCCCAGAAGTCCTGGTGTCCAATCACCCATAAGTCCTCTGTGAGCCCCACCCCTATCTCCAGGCTGGTTGCTCTGGAGCTCCTCCCACTATAACTGGATGGTCCCTGGGTTTCTTTTCTGATCTGAGATGCCTGATTCTTTCTGCCCAGACTTGAGGACACAGAGAGCTGGAGTGACCAATGAAGGCCCGCTAGGGCTTGACCCACAGGTCTCCTCCAACGGCTAGCAGCCAATGCTGTATGGGGGGGGGGGTGCCCC